>JAHQIW010006338.1:0-44069 GCA_019055375.1 Parelaphostrongylus tenuis
GTCAAAATCGGGAGACTAATCTTTCTTTATTACAAAAGTGATCAAAAGTGTAAGGAGATTGAAATTCCAAAAAACTGAAGGCACATTAAATTGAGTAATTTGCTCTGCAAGCAATCCCTACTTCAGTGGAGTAATCTGGAAAAATGTTGATTTTGTTATATATAATGTGCACATGATAGTCTTCCTGAGCGTCCATAAACATGTGCATCTACCCCAAATGTAGCACTTCAAGAGAGGTGACTGAGGGCTTGGTAGCTCAGTGTCACTCAGTTATCACTTTTGAGGCCTCTTCAGCTACGCTTCACTTCTCAGTGTATGCTTTGTGTCGTCAAAACGAGAAGTTTTTCACACTCTCGAGAATTTCCAGCCTAGCTGAACATTTATTGAGTCGCAGATTTTATAGACAACTTCAAAATTAAAGTATCTTTTCGAAGAGCATCACTATATATCATTGTTTATTATTTTTCGCCCCAAATCGTTGTAATGTAGTGATACTTTTGCTTTATGAGAAAGACTTTCTATATATATATATACAGCAACTCGTGACAAGAAAGTGTCCTGAATCAAATTTTGTTTGTTCGCATGTTAAAGCATACTAACAAAATCGGCAAGCACATTGCAAACATCTGCATTATGATAATTTTGGGTTTCATTAATTGTGACGGAGAAGACGCATTGAACCGTCACAACCGTATTGCTCTCGCCCATTCACTTCCCTCTTTCTCTCTCTCTCTCACTTCAGTTTCAGCAATTTTGAATTTCAGAATTCGTAGAAATGCGATACCTCAGAACAACCTGATATGTGTCAGCAGCGAAGCAGTGAATAACATAAGAAAGTAACTAGTTGCTGCCATTTGCCTTGTTGTAGATTGCCTTGAAAGGGTATTAGAGACAAAAGCAAAAATATGGCTTGTCTGGAGCTTGAGTGAAAGCATTCTGCTCACGACGTGCGCAGTTCACAACTATGGTGAATGTTGAAGAGCGAAAAAATATGGAAACGCAAAAACAGGCAAGTGCTCAAAACTGCAACCGCCCTCTGGTTTTCGGAAATGTAGAATGTTTTCAAGCAATAGCTGCAGCCATTTCATTTCTTGCTGCTTGTCAACGTTATGCATATGCCTACAAGCGTAGGTCAGACTCTGTTTCCTAGGTAGTTTGCACATTTCGATAGGGAGGTTTAAGCGCTCTTATTAGCTGTTCAGGTTCACCCTTATATTTGATGCACCGAATTTAGTGCTTGTTGGATGAAGTTTGTTTAGGATCGTGAATGGTCAACATTATATGCAACTTTGAACACAGAGCAAATTTCAGTATCAGTAAAATAAATGCCCTTTGACAACTCGAGTATGTTGAGAAAATATGGGGAAGAAATGGCAAAAGGGCAAGAAACCGTCGAAATTCGCAAAATTTGGGAAAGTTTCAAATTTAATCGTCATGGGAGTGAATGAAGACATCAATAAAACATCGTCATTTATACTACTCTCTTTGACATTTAAATTTCTAACAAAGCACTATTCATTAGCAGAAACGAACGAATGTCTGCTCTCATTCACTATCGATGAGGACCAAAATGGGGGAACGAAACCCTATCAAGCATGCCAGCGCCACCTGTGATTTCGTAGATTAATGACTGCCTGACTGACTAGCCTTTTTGCCTTGGCTGTAAAAACAGATTGTTATGAAATTACATCTGCCTACGCAGGAAATTTCATATCTTTTACGTGAAGCAGTTACTGGTAGTTTCAGGCATCGTCTCACATGGCCTGATTATAACGGCATATATCACACATCATACTAGAAAGGAACATACATCATAAGAGGTGATCGAAAGAGTCTCAGCTCTCTTCCACTTCAAGAGCACTTCGCAGGCTGCCCTTCCTCGTCTGTTTTCTCAGTGAGCATCAGGTGCATGAAATTGAGGAGTTATTTCACGAATAGAAACACGCTAAGCGAGATAGCTTAAGTGTTTGTTCATTGATCTGTTAAACTTATGGAGGCTCTTTTCACTTTACAATCAGGCTAATTGTGACAGAAGTAGAGCGACAAATTATGAACTTAGGCTTTTTCTTCTGAGATTGCTCCATAACAATGAAATCTATATTGCCTGAAGTAAGAGTTGAGTAGTAATCATTTCTTGACACGGAAGTAATGCAACTCGAATTTTGCTTTGTCTGCATATGCAAACAAAATCGGAACATTCGGGAGACGCTTTGCAAACATTTACCTTCATTGTATGCCTGGGAGTTTCATAAAACGGAACTCTGGAAAACACACCTCAGCTTCATTCCGGCCGTACCTGCCCGTGCTCGCATACGTACCTCTCCTTGTGAAGTCCATTTTTTTCATCAATTCAATGAAATCGTGGCTATGCGGTTACACCTTACCGTGGAATTTCTTTAATGACTTTCTTTTACTCACAGTAACATTCAGGAAACATGGAGTTTTTGATGTTTGAGGGCATGCAGACGGAATTTATCACTCAGTCAGTTGTGTGGCGAATGTGTCAATCAAAGTACCTATTTTCAAATCTTCCTCCTATTAACATATAGGCAAAAAGTCATTTTGTGGCTTAGAAATTCCCTGTTCCGAAGACATTGCTTTTATGACGGTGAAATCAAGCGATTGTGATGATAGAAATACTTTTGCATTACAAAACGAGGAATCCAAGCATGTGCGATTTACAGTTGCCACTGTAGGAGCTGCCTTCACCTCCCTATTTGACCAGTGCTAAGCAGCCTACCCTTTTACCATTCTTCAAAACTTCATTTAAGAAGTAACAGTAATCGTTGAAGCCATCACACAAAGAATGTCACATAGATTCCTTAGAAGAATTTTTGCATGTCTACGGATTTCTCAAAAACGAAATTTCCAGGAAAACCAGAATCATGGACATATCTCCTGCTTCTTATAATGTGCGCGCTTTGATATTTTCAACGCAGAAATCTTATCAGTGATCTCGTATTTCTCTGCAATTGCTCCTAATGATGTAGAAATCCATTTTTGAACTGAGACGGCGCCTGCTAATTTGTTAAGGTGTGCTTCTGCTGATCATTATGGAAAGAATGACAGGAGCTAATGGACGCGTGCTCCTTACTTCTTTACTTGCTGTGTTTCTCAGCTCTTCGATAGTGTTCGTATGTGGTGTGCTTCCGCTTCCGAAAAGTCAAGGTAAGAAATTTCATATATCATATATATACAAATACACAATACAAAACACATACCAGTGATGTAATTGAGGAGTTCACATGGTATAAATGCAATGACTGCTTCAACTTTACATCAACATATATCAACTTGTGGCAGAATCTAACAATTCTTGGAAATTATAGGACCCTTACAGCTTCTTGTCTGCAGCATAAATGTTCCACAACACTAGCATAATGGAGTTCTGACTATTTAAAGAGCACATCTTCGTAATTCAAGTGCACTTATTTATTAGTGTCCTTAGCAGTGATATGATGTTTTATACACACATCTCAAAAATGTGTGGTGCGCAAAAGGTTTCACCTGCGACCGTACTACCTTCACACCACCGATTGACCGCTCTCCTACCACTCTTTCCTTGATGTAGATTACTGTAGGTGTCGGCAACCAATTTTCAACGGGTTTGATCTGGTAAGCACATATCGCCACGAAATCCATTTGAGCTGACAGTTGCTTAGAATGTGCAATCCGAAGTCTTTATTTTAATTATTTTTCAGTAGTGATATGATGCTTTTACATGATCTAAAGTATGGTGTGTGTGTGTATGGCAACGGGTTGTGCCAGCCTTTACAAGTGATTTGGTTTATTAATTGATTTGAAGGATGCTTCCGCTGCCGGCTAGTGATGTCGAAATCGCAGAGTAACTATTGGTTTTATTTAGAGGATAATGAGACAACCCAAAAATATATACAATAACTATAAAATGATGAAACAATAACGCATAACATAATAATAACGCTCCGCCTAACGATCAATAACAAACATAATAATGGCGTCTCAACTGTCTAGAATGGCGCCTCAACTGTCTAGAATGGTGCTTTGACTGCTAAATGGCCAAGCTTGACTAGGCGGCAAACCCAGGGTGCCGTTGTGATTGCCTCGGGAAAGAAGAGAACACCGGTGGGTGTGGGAGCCAGTGGGTCTCGGAAACCTAGGCTATTATGTACATGGGCTGGAATCCATCCCTGGTGGCTGCTTAATCAGAGCGTACACGGGGTTGGCCCACCGCAGTCGTCGACAGCTCCGCTCATAACATATGAGCATCGGAAAAAACCACGGATAATCCGACCGATAAGAATCAGTCGATAGCAGAGTTGATCGATAAGGTGGCCCACGACCACTCACGACACGATCACTTAACACATAGTAACGAGAACAGAGGTAGAGAGTCAGAGTCAGAAACAGAGGCAGAGAACAAAAGACAAGAACAGTGGCAAAGTAACGCAAGTGAACATACGACCGTCCACGACACCAGCACGACTCGAAACTGACCGCCGCCTCGCTGAATGTGGGTGGCACAACAGTGGCTAGGACCGTAAGGGTCCCGCAGCGATATCCCTGACCATGAGTCTCGCCCATGATCGTCCTTTAACTGCTCAGAGTAACAGCAGTTCCACGGAACGGTCGCTACAGGGTACTCAAAACATTTGACGTTGCGTGTGAGTTGAACCTAAGTTTTGCTCAAACCGGAAGCGCATCCTGCCACTACACCTCTGGTGCCACATCATTTGTTTTGCATCATTGCCTCAAGTTTTATACTATAAACTTGAAAGTAAGGAATCTGCTCTATTTCATTCAGGGCGCATTGGTTTCCTCGTTGTAACGTTTATGCTGTCAAATGTCTCTGATGAATTTGAAAATCCAGAACGAAATTCATCAAGTATGGAAGTTTCAGTAACATTGATGTTACATCAGAAAAGACAGTGTAGATTTATTTTACATGCTCTGTCGTTATATGCACGCGTTTCCCAAGATCCTTTCTGTATTGGAGTCGCCCTCGTTCGCTCATCACTCGTGAGAGTTTTCAATCTTTCCGTGTGGGATTCCATGCTGAATATGGTTTTTGCCTCTGTCATGATTTTCGCTAAATTCTAGTCGAAACATTCTCTCTATCTTTGATTAAAAAACACGTGCTGTGTGCAAAGCTCAGAGGTGCTCTGCTTCGCACACGTCGTTGATGGTTCGATTCAGCGCGCAAGGCCCATAGGAATTTTAACTTTCGCGGGTTTAGTGAGTTTGTCTCAGAAATGTCTGCCTGGATAGGCAGCAATGACTTGATCATCGATAGGCCACGGCGAGTCAGTGTGAAAGCCGCATATGCACTCAATCACTTCAAACAAGTTAAAAAGTGAAAATGAATGCATGGTGCATTTCTCAGGGATTTATAGAGCTAACAGCTTGCATCCTTTATCCTTTACATTCGGATCAATTGTAGTGAATTAGCCTCGGTCTGTGCCAGTCTCTTGATCCTGTAGGAATCAAAGACTTGAAGAGTTCATGGCAGAGTCAAACTAGTATAATGTTTATCATGAACGATATCGTTACCACCATTTTTCTGTATATAAAACTGCATGAAAATTGGTAAATAAAAACATTACACATTCAGCCAAGCTTCTTCTTTAAATCTTTAAACGAGTGAGATCACGTCAGTAAATTTTTTATTTGGGTGTAAGGTTGCCGACTAGAGCCAAAAAGGTGCACTTGGAAGTAAAATTTGCCTTCAAATTCACCGTCATCAAAGAGTAACGTATTAGCAATTGATTTCTACAGCTCATATTATTGTTGGAATCAAGTTAAGCGAGAGATTAGCCCAATCGATAGTACTCATCCGTGTGTACTGATTTCATATTTATCAATCACAAAGTAATGCAGCGCACTATGAAATGGTGCATTAAGTTTTTACAAACGAATCTGCTGTTAAGCACCTGCGGAAATAAATGCTTTCTCTGGCGTTCGGTATAAGTAGAACCTCTGATCTGCTTGTTTATGATTGTGCATCACATAACTAGAACATTTATGTATTTTCTTAAGCAATATTATAGAGAAGGCTTTGAACTTTACCGTCCTGGACTTCACTGTACCAGTGCAGATGGCGCACGGTGATTTAATGAAGGTTGTTCCCAAGGTTCCGGGAATTGGAAAGACTAATGAAGAGCCTATCAGATTTGTGCGAAGTCTCATAGCTAGAACAGTAAGTAAGGACCATTTCAATTTCAACTTATTTTAGCCTTTTATGTGTGCTAATTGTGTTTCGGTGCAAAAAATTGGCATCATCCTGTAAATGGCAACTCGGATAACTTTCCGAGCGTATTACTGCACAATTTCAGTATGAGCAACACTTCTGGACAAATTTTAAATTGAACACAATTCCATTTTTCAGGCAAAGGAGGTTTCTCGAAGAGAAGGTCGTAGAGCTTTATTCCCCCTCACTGCTATCGAGGAAATGATACAACAGCTTGATAATGACATCGCCTACGTACCAGTATTTTGCTCGGAAGTAGTTCTTCTCTAATTGACATTTAGGAGAACTCTAAGATAACAGAACAATACGCTGAAATATTTAATGAGCACTTTTAGATTTATCTGTATTCCGCCAAGTTTTGAATAAAAGGTCTCGGCTGCTTAGTGTATCGAGCAAACAAACTTACAGATGACAAATTAATTCATCTTTTTGATCTTTTTCATATGATGATGAGTTTGCGATTAAAGAACAATTAAAATCATAATAAACTGCGTTAATGAAAAATCACTGAACTAAACTTCTGTTCAAAAGATTTCGTTTATTATGGAAAAAAAACAATAGACATGTTGGCTCAGACAATACTCATGAGAAATATTCAAATTTAAGCGTAGTCTTAATAAAACACTTGAAATAAAGGTATATTATTACAAAAAACACGTCCCAAGAGCAATCGAGTGTCGAAAATTGCCGATCTTGTGATTCTTCACTTGACGGCAGTGCAGTATAAATCGTTCGTTATCGCTTACCTCTTACAGGGAAAGTAGGGACTCTCGAGAGGATTGGCTAAAGACCCAAAAACGAGAGGTTCTGCTCGTCCGACGAGACTGTAAGGTCGAAACAAGTGTATCGGGCTGTACAAGAGCCCATTAACAGACCACATGACATGTTGGCTAAGTTATTATTTATGAGAAAAAAACAGCATTATGCGCTGAAAGTTTTTCACAATCGTTTTTTAGCAATGATATGATTTCGAATCATTATATCCAATGATGCTGTGTGATTTGCAAAACTATGATTCTTGGACGGAAATTGCACCAACTTTCACCTTTTTGGGGGATGCAGAACGAGTGATATCAAAACAGGAAAGACGGTAAAGCAATGAGCAGCGGTTGCGAACTAGCTGACTCGGAGTACTCGCTGCTTTTCCAATCATTGCTACCAATTTTCCTAGAATTTTCTTTCTTAAACAAGCGATGTAACTACACTTACTATGTTTGAAAATACTTTTGCTGGAAATGTTGTTTCGGAGCTCGCGATTCCTTCAACTGCCCCAGCGAACTATTAGGTCAATGCAAAAATAATAGCTATTTCAAAGTGTGAATTTCTGAGCCATTATAAGTAGACTCGAACACATCCCAGATAATCAAAACGGAATTTATTGCACTCAACAAGTTTTGCCAAAAACGAGTAAGTTTAATTATTCCTATAGCATATAAATTGGTGCCTTGGTGTTTGACGAACCCTTGGGAAACTTTCTATGTATCCTGTTGACTGTGGAGGCTCTCTGCAGGAAGTTGCCGATGCTTGGTGAAGCAGTAGATAGAGAACAAGAGTTTCTTCTAATATGGAGGATGTGGTACAATAACTGATTCACTAGGAATGTTTTATAGCCGATATGGTCGCCGTTGCAAGAAGGAAGGCCTAATAAACTAAGAATCTCAAGCAAAAAAAACGTCCCATCATTTCAATGACATCGTAACGCTCACAGCAAAAAAAAAGCAGACAGGTTTTACTAATGCGATGCTGAGATACAGATTCTTTTGTTTCACTTTATGAAGCAGTCAGATTTTTAATAAAGAGTGGTGCTCATAAATTGCCACGCAAACTTTTCAATTTCTGCTGCCCATATAAATAAGTAAAATTCATGACAAGCAATCTGCATTGTTGATGGTTTAACTCATATTTGAAAACACAAGAGTTACTAGGGTTCATAGCGTGATGGCAATACTTTTTTTACGATCTATGGGAAGCAATTCGGAAGGCGACCATAAATGGCAAATGTGCGAATGTCTTCATGCAAGTACGAGTGTAGTCAAAAGCCAAGTCATTTAACCGTCTCACAATTTACTACGGTGACAAAGTCATGAGTTTACACAGAAGACGGGGGAACGAAAGCGAACACGCTCAAACTCTGCAACACACGTGGTACTCCACTTCGTATCTTTGTATCAATCACTCTGCATATGCGAGGGGTGAAGAAACTGTGACGATTCGAGTGCTTGGTGCTCGTGTCCGTGGAGTTGCGCTACTGCGATGTAGTCAATTAGCCTGCCACGCGATTTACCAATAAATACAGCAAGAACAAAAGCAACCTACAATAAACAGTATTTACATATAATACATCGATACCCGTCAGCCAATACACTTGACGGATCAACAAACATATCACATAGAGTCGATAAAGCAATGAACGGTAGTAGCTCGACTAGTTAAAACTTCCTAACATGAATAGTATGCCAACTTGAGTTGAGTACATGAGGACGAAGAGCGAGAACCGATGGGCAATAGACGAGAAGTATTTCGCTTACTTCAAGTGTTTGCAAACTTCAATCAGGAGACCGGAGGTCAGGCGAGCCATCGTGGCCGCATCGAAAGGGCGAAACCTCGAGGTGGTATGCCGGGTCGATGATGAGTGAGTATTATAACCGTATGAATTATATAATCCTCACATTGTTTGTTCAAAATCGTCTTACGAGCTCGCTACTCATCCCCCGGGGGTGAGTCGCCCACGACCCCCCATCACTGGGCTGGACTCCGTGACATGGGTTTGCTATTACAATCCTTAGTGCAACATCGAGCTGTCGATAAGCAAGCGTGAAGTGCTAAACAACCCTATATCTTATATGGCATGAGTCAGCGGTCAGCAATTCAACAAGGCTACATCGAGTCATGAAGATCCTTGAACCAGTACGAATCGGCAGTGAAGAGAAGGAGAACGTTAAGTAGTCGATAATCGGAATCGAAGTGGTGCAGAACACTACGTCTTGTATAGTATAAGTCAGTAATCAGCAATTCAACATGTCTACATCGAATCAACAATGGTCGGCGATCGATAAGCTGTATGGAAAAGGAAACGAGTAAACAGAGGAAAGGTAACCAGACAACTGCGCGGCCATCTAAAGGCGTTCGACTGCCCCCGTCGTCGGACCATTCCCTGCAAATCTCCATAAATGTTGCATGAATTGCTATAGAAACAACACATACGGGTCAGTCAAATCTCACATCCTTCCAGAGTTGGATGATCGATATCGGATTTATTTTTGCGAACGCTTTCCTCTTTATTCCACAAAAGTTGGCATCCGTTGATGCCGAGGTTGACAGAAAGTCAATTTCAGAATTGTGTGGGAAACATCCAGAAGCTCTACACTAGAGTTATTCCAGAAGAATATAGGCAAGCAATGTGGAGTTCCAATATACTGATGTAATGAACAGACGCGTAACTGCATTCAAAATTTGGTGAATGCGTTGAATCATCTTTTATCACGAAAGGTTCGATGGTTATCGTAGTGTTGGGCAGAAATTGACAATTTCTTTGCCAAAAACTTTCGCTTAGCAAGCACTCAGAGAGAAACGGAGCTGCTAACTCAGCTTTATTGGTTTGGCAAGTCTTTAAGCATGAGCGTGCAAGTTGAAAATGCTGTTGAGTTAATGATTACAGTACGCGACATTTTATATCTACAGTATGAAAGGAGCGTGTTAGTGTATTCGAAGCAATTATCCACGGCAGCTTGTGACTGGGATGTTGGCAAAGTATCATGATAGTCCTAAGGCATTTTTTAAGCCTTCATGTGTTTGCTTGAGGTGATGGTCGAACCAACCACATGCGCCGAGTCAGTTCTCGTAGAATCCATATCACCACCCCCGAAAATTCCTTCATTCGCCATTATAGCAAATTTATTGAAATTCCAGATAGCTTGAAATTTGAAAGTCCATTCAGGCAAGAGTAGCCGCATATGGAGAACATAATTTACGTCAAGTTTTCTTCTAAAAAAATTTCAGCACAAAATTTGATCAGACTCCGCCTGTCTACTTAGTATTTTTCAGGATCTAATTGCGCATTAATTTGAGGGCGTAGTTCTACAGCTTTGAAGTTGGTTCAGTGCTTTCAAAAATATGGAGTCACAGGGAAATTGATAAGGTTTTATCGGACACTATCATCATCAAAATTCGCCCTCTTTCACTTTTAGTATTAGTCGAAATACAGGAGGAAGACGCCACAAATACACAACAAGCGACCCCGTACACAGAGGGCTTCGTAGTGGTAAAGCTGCTTTATTTTATTCCATAGTGGCGTCTCATGTCTACTGCCTACTGGGAGAATAACAAGTAGCTTGACAATGATGTTGTATTCTATGCAAATAAGTGCATTAAACAACAGTGTGAAAAGTGTACTACAAGGTGTGGAAAGTGTATTACAAGAAATATCCCAACATATTTTTGAAATCACACTACCCTACAAAAATGTGCTCAAATAAATCTTTATTCTTCCCACATGTAAAGGACACATTTTGTCTTAGTCAGCGTGTGATAAGCAAATACTTCCACCGTAAAGGCACAAAGCTGAATAAGAAAGTCGTAGTTCAGCTCCACTTAAATAGCAGTCTATCTGTAATCAATAATCTATATGCCAGTTCATTTTTTTCTCTATCCCACTAAGTTTTCAGTGGCGTTAAAATAAGTTGCTGCATCCCACTATTAGCCCTTAGCAGTAATCAGTTGTTCACTTGTGGAATTAACGACCTTATAAAGCCTTTTTTGATTCTAAAGCACGCTAACCTTTTGAAGCATTGTTATATGGAAATCGATAAAACTTATCTTGATTAGCTGACGCGAGGTTGGTAAATTAGTTGTAGAAGTTCGGCTCCTTAGACCATGCGATAGCAGAGGTGTCAGCGGCGTTGACGTCCTCGCTAAATCGAATTTGGTCGTGAACATCATCGTTTGAATAACTAACAACCCGTATCGGACGATTACGGTTGAAACGATGTGGTTCTATGCCGGCTCTGACCATCTTCGTTGTTACGCACCAGCATCAAGCTATAACGAAGACGAAGTGGAAATGGTCTATGTAGACCATAAGAAACTCTTTTGAGAAGACCATACATTCTTCAAAATCATCAAGGAATTTTAACGCGGAAAATTGAACCTAGGATAACGTCTGAGGAACGACACAGTGGGACCCACGGACTAGAATGGATTGAACAGGGTGAGAGGCTATCTGAATTTATCATGACGACCCAAACCATGCATGGTAACTCACGATTCCAAGAGCCTCTTTCTCAGCGATAGACGTGGGAGTCCCCCAATGGAGAGTACCATAACGAAATAGATCACATCTTAATAAAGCGAAGGTTTTGCCCAACCGATGTCGCTTTTGTTTCTAAGTTCTACAAGGGATCACAACATCGCCTCCTTCGCGCAACATTCCGCTTTTCGAGGAGAAGAGAGAAAGCCGCTAAATCCAAACAACGAAGTCCCAGAACTACCATAAACTGGGACGTATTCAAATCATTAGTCGACTCTTGGGAAGATACCGTTGTCGCCAACATCGACGAAGCATACGACCGGTCCGTTGAATATCTTCACGTTAGAGCTATGAAAGCAGTAAGTCCTGAAGTCACGAAGAGAGCTTCTCTCCGCAGACGCTCGGGCAATCTATCCTGAACAGAATACTCCAAAGACTGAGCTCAAGCCCGTTTGAGGTAAATTTCGCCACGGTAAGTGTCAGAATCGCACAAAACGTGCACTTGATTACAATCTATGACAAATCTCTCGTTTGTAGTAATTTTTGTTTTCACATTACATCATCAATGAAGCACTGGACCACAAAAATCTTGAACTTTTATATCACATTCTGTGAAGAATGACGCGTGTTATGTAAAAGATTTTATCGTTAGTGCTGAGTTGATAGAAAATTGCTCACCATTTGAATACGGCTTTGCTAAGTATTAAGTTACAGCGAGAGTAAGAAGTTTACCATCCAGAGTAAGAAATACAGTTATGCATTACTGCTTTTCCTTACAAAATTAAGAGATCGAGCATTTTCAAATGCAATGCGAGGGCTTCCTACCGAAAATCCACATCGATTTTTACCTGTTCCTCCGGTGGAAGTCTATCGTGCAGAAGTCGGATTAGTCTCAAATGACTTGAAAGAGAGCAAAACACTGTAACACTCAAAGCTTCTATGTTACCCTCCTCCTCGGCCAAACAATATTCACGAGAAAAATTGACTTACAAGAGATAGGATATCATGTACAATGTTCTAGCATAAAAATTACTGAAGAAAAATGAAAAAAAAACATTGACAATAGTAGATGGATTGGAATCTGATACCGATAGCAAGAAGAGGATGATCGCACTCCTTGACAGCAGGAATTCCATCTACAAGACGAATAAAAAAGTTATTTTTGGTTCAAATTACAAGAAAAGAGCTCTCACAAATTCAGTCGAGATTCACAGTCAGATATCTGATCTATTAAGGTTCTGACACGAGGTGCAAAAAGGCTAACATTATGCTTGAAGAACTCACGCTGGGTTCCACTCAATTATATCTTGCAAAAAAATTTTTTTCCTTCTATTTTTATTGAACGAAGAATAAGAAAAGTGTTGGTTGGTGACAACGATTGAACCTGTAACAGTATGCTCGACGTCAAAGATGTGTTGGAGTCTATCATACGGCCCCAGATTTTCTTTTGCTTGCAATTCCAAGTTTCCTATGGAAATGCCCTAAAATTGCTAAAATTCGAGACTTTTGAGCAGCAGTTTTCGAGAATCATCACTCATCGTTAAATTTTCCTAAATAGGAATTTTGGAGTGGAAAAATAGAAACATCAAAAAAATCGTTTAATCTTTCAGCCATTTTTGAGATTCAGACTTTACATAATTTGAAGAGAAAAATGGCATTTGACTTCTCGGAATTGCGCGAAGTTCGTGTTTACCCGCATCGAGTGGGTTTCTTGATAAGGGAAGGTCTCTTGGCTACAAAAGCATCAGCTGTTGTTACCTGAGATACAGTTTCTGTTTTCGATTAGAGAAACTGATTGTCGTTGGTCCGCATATGAGTGAGTCAAGGGTTCAGACGAGGCTGATGTTCGTATCTGCATTGGTCCGCTATTCAGTACCTCTCAGTATTCCAGTTAACCACACTACTTCGTATCCAATCGCTCAACTGTACATTGCCAGCTTGCTTATACTGCACTCTCATTATTGCTATAATCAATTATAATGCAAGCGTGATTGGTCTTCCGTAGAAGTCCCGCGTGGTAAAACTTGTGCAAAATCGAGCATTCTACTGCGTGCCTAACTTTCGGTGTTAGAATTTAACCGAAGCTCTCTTCTGAACAGCCAAAACACTCCAGGCTCCAAAGAATCCGAAGAAGGCGAAATTTCGACACTCCAGACAATATTGTTCTGTACTGTGAAAAGTCTCATCAAGAAAACACTGATAAAGGAGTGATCGGTGAGCTGCCGAACAAATGTTCCCCCTCACATACTACATTATCTTTTGACGACATCGGAAGGCATTGAAGACGACTCAACGGTCAACTTTAAGAAACCAGTTCACTTCTATCAAGCGTATATCCCCTTTATTTGAGAGCTGAGTGTTGAACAGAGAAGTATCTATGGTCAGAAGAAGAATGATGGTTGAAGAAGACGCTCTCATACTCGCAAGGTAAGAGATAAGACTATGCGATAAGACTTGAATTCGTGTTCATACTCGAGGATGTCATTTTTTCGATAAAAAAAAAGACTTAAATTGTTTTCCTAACATTAAACCTCCATAAACCTCTTCGGAAAACTACATCTTTGAGTAACGATGGAATCGTCCTTATTAAGCTTTACATGATTGATAACAAAACCCGTTGTATAGTGAAATCCTATCCATTCTCAGAGTTAAAAAGGCCCAAAAATCAACATTTTACTGTGTGGTTAGCAAGAGCAAGTCCAAAATAATTTGGCGTCGATACTCTTGAAAGTCGGCATTACTGCCTAGCGTTATAAAAGATTAGGTCTGAAGAATAAGAATGAGTAGTTTGAAGATAGAAGATGAAGAGAAGGACATGATATCTTCTCAACGTCATCTAATCAGATCTATATGATAGTCTATGCTCGGTATGATAATCTTTGTGCAATAAAACTGAGTGTCTTTGTGTTGAATTTTCAGGGAACTGCACATGGATTCAGGAACTGTGGCACGTTCTTTATTTGTAAACATAGAGAAATATTGCTTTGAACGTTTCTCAGATACCAATCGGCTAGGAAAAGTAGCTCGTGAATCTCAATGTACTGTTAGATTTGAATTTCAATACAAATCTGCCCATTTTATCTAATAAATTGCTAACATTGTGTAACTGAAGCAGAAAAAAAATGCATTTTTTTATATCAAGAAATAAATGCATGCTTCATATCAAACAATTTATATTGGTTTTCGTTTTTTAGTTGACGATCACAGATGCCGTGAAGAAGTGCGATCCAAACGGGCTTGATGCCAACATTCGAATCGCTCTATTCACTACACTTTGCCACATCAACTTGCTCCAGTCCGCCATCACGGAGTTTGTCGTTTACATATAAAAGTGTAATTGACATCAATAGGTGTTATCATCTTGCCCGTCTTCATTTCACACTTATCTGTTTGCATCACTGCATTGCATAAGGAAGTGACTGTGTTGCCGACGATGATGCAAAATGGATTCATCATGACTCCTTCGACTGATAATATTATTCAAACGTCCGATAACATGTTTGAGCTTGTAATGAGGTCTCGTACAGCACAGCACTAGACAGCTGCTCTCAGGTTGTCATTGCTTTAAGTGGGATCTATCTAAACAGTAGAGAGTAGAAGTATGATTCATTCTACCAGCCACATGTGCTCGACTGTGGTCAGTGCAGTGCCTGTGATTTTAGTTACCTGACTTGCGATAATCTGTTATTAGGTGCCGATTTCTTTATGCAGGGTATATACACAAGGAATCGCCTGAACCGAAGGGCACTGTGATAGTGATGACCCTGGAAGTCCGAAATAGCAGCTGTCTAATACTGTGTATGTGCTGTACCACACCTCATAACGGGCTCAAACATGTAATCATGTCATCACTGTTTTGAGCGTGGTCCATATGAACAGTCGGGAGCAGAGGTAACATTCATTACACGACCTTCTATATTAAATGTTTTTCAAGACCTCACTTAAATTGATACATACAGACAGCATATTAAGCCTTTCATGAGGTCTGTTATGAGCACTTATACATTGCAATACACGTGTTTCGACCTTACAGCCTCGTCAATTGCACAGCACCTCTCGTCCGTGCCAACTCCTTTCGGGGGAGAACCCCCTTACACAGAAGAATAGTCATAGAACACACGTTACACTGCGTGTTTAGTGGAAATTCACTTCACCCACGATCAACTTATCACTTCATGTCCAGTTGAATGATCACCAGAAATTGCAGTGATTAACACTATAATACCTTCATATTCTACTGTTTTTGGACTCGCTTAAAATTAATACAACCGGACGGCATATTTCATTAGCATAGAATCACTGCAATGCCGGTGGTCATGTCGCTGGACATGCAGTGAAAAGTTACTTGTGAGTGAAGTGAATTTTCACTTACCACGTGGTGTGTGTTCGTCGACAATAGCTGTGTAACGAGTCCTCCGATAGGAGTTGGCACAGACGACGAGCACTGTGAACTAACCAGCCTGCAAGGTCGAAACACGCTCATTGCACTGTATAAGTGCTCATAACAGACCTGATGAAAGGATTAATATGCTGTCTAAATGCACTCTACTAGCCGCGAGAGCTCGACTGTGGTCACTGCAATGTTGGAGAATTTATCACCTGACTTGCGGGTGATCTGTTATTCAGCGTTGATTACATTATGTAGGGTAATTCCCTGAAGGATTGGCTACCGAAGGACACTGCGCTACCGATGAGCCTGGAAGGGCGAAACATCAGCTGTCCAGTACTGTGTAAGTGTCCTATCAAACCTCATAAAAGGCTCATACATGTTATCATGTTAATAGCTAGAAATAGCTTCGTTCGCCATTTTCCGCCTTTCTCCATTTATATTAATTTATATTACTGAACAATCTTTTTGAGGATAAGGTATGTAGGTGATTTAGGGAACAAAAATCACAATTAAGATTTTCGTGTTCTTACTTTTGTACTGTTTGTGATAAATGAATAAATACGATAAAAATTCTTCCCAGAAGATTTTGACAAGCTCATGCACCTCATTATTCTTGGAGGACTTTTCTGTATTATAACTTCCATTTCTGTGAAAAGGCTTAATGCTTTAATGACAAGATTTCTATCTCATTTACTTTGATTTGCCTGGGAAGAATAGCGTCACAGGAGGTTATGCATAGATTAACTTTGACAATCTGTGAACATAATACAAGCAAGTGCCTTACGCGATCTGAAATCACATCAGTATCCAAGGTATCGTTTTATTCTACTCATCTCTTCTCATACATCATCAGCATTCTAAGTACTTGCATCTTCGGTTGATGTTTGCTGTTTTCTTGTCTTCGGAACGATCGGCGATTGCTAGTCATAACGATTCTCTCTGGAACTTCCGAAAAGGCGTAAATGTATACTTCTGAAACATCACTTCAGTTCGCTGCCAATATTTATGCATTAGAGGTAGATCTCAATTAGGTCTGACATCAATTTATCGAATTCAGAAAATTAGGGTCTCTTACTATAGGAGGGTAAGGTCGAAAGAGTGTCGTTGCGTTTTGTAAGTTCCGGCTACCAGTACACGTGCACATTGATGATAATTGAATTTATTTATAACAATATCTGAGTCACAAGAACCTAACACATACACTACCCATAAAATCCTTTCAAGTTTCTGTACCAACAATGAGGACAGTGTAGTTATTCTGCATGCAGTTTAGCCCATATGTATATCCTTTCGACATGATGTTAATAACCATTCGAGTATACCCAATATGTGGAATACTGTACAATAACGTTTGCGTCAGCCGAGATTCGAACCCAGATCTCACTCTTTCCGGGAGCGTATGCTAACCGTTGCACTACCGACGCTCGTTTTGCACAGAACTCTTATTTACGCTATAATGCGTTGTCTGCCAACAGCCAACCGTCGACGGTCTGGCAGGGCAGCCGCTATCGGCACTGAGCCCACCTTAGTTGACAGACATTAGATATCGATAATCAGTCATAGTTCTTTCTATTTTGACTGCCACTTGCAGTGGTATGATGTTATTAGTATACCCAATATGTGGAGTGCTGTGCAAAACGAGCGTCGGTAGTGCAACGGTTAGCATACGCTCCCGGAAAGAGTGAGATCTGGGTTCGAATCCCGGCTGACGCAAACGTTTTTGCACAGTACTCCACATATTGGGTATAGTGATAACATCATACCACTGCAAGTGGCAGTCAAAATAGAAAGAATTATGACTAATCATTCGAGTATTAATTTATGAGTTATGATTTTATCTTCTATGAACACAGTGATAATTTGAATAGTCTAACACTACATACGTCCAAGCTCGAAGACGACGAGTTGCCGAAATGGCAGCCGAACTATTGCTGCTACTTCTCTACTAACCTCGCGTCAGCTAAGCAAGATACGTTCTTTCAATTTTCACGTATCACTCAGTAGGTCTTCAATTAAGTCTCCGAAATTGGTCCAAAATTCCAAAATCTTATTTTCCAAAGCAAGCGAAGATCTCAATTAACACTAATTGAAGTATTCTCCGTCTGCCTTAATGCAATTCTGCCAACACTTCGACAAAATGTCAATTCCGCGCTCATAAAACTCATTATTCTTCGACGCAAAACAACCAGTCAATTCTCGACGCAAATGACTGATGGCTCGAAGTTTCGTCTTGTCCAACCAGTGCTCCAATGATCTGAAGAGATGGAAATCTGACGGATACCGATCTGGCCGATACGGCGGATGAACCAAGTGCTCTCAACTCAAATCGGTCAACTTCTTCCTGTTGTTTTCTTGTCAACGTGTGGCTTTGCATTGTCTTGAAGCAAAATGACTTGGAGACGGCGGTGACGTACAGTTGCATGATTGCAACGGCCCGGTTGTTGACAATATCGCTCAGAGTTGATGGTCTGACCGATCTGCGACGAGTCCCATTGAATTCGCCCGCTTCGGTCCTAGAGAATGATCATCATTGCTTTTGCCGCAAATCGATTTGGTCTCGGTGTTCGCGTTCCTTGCTCTTGAAGAAGATCCACTTCTCATCAATGGTGACAATTTTGTTCAAAAACGAAGAGCGGCGATGACGATGAAGATGAGCTTGTGCAATTTGTTTTCTGTTGATCTTTTGAGCTTGTGTGAGATCGTGTAGAATCGAGTTGCCCTTGCGCCATGTCTTGCTTGCATCTGTGAAATCTTCCGGATCTGCTCGTCTGAACATTGCAATTCATCAATTAAATCACCTGTTGAAAAAGTCGGATCTTCTTCAAACTCTTTAATGATTGCTTCTCTATCAATTTCACGCTGTCTTCTGGATCTTGGTTGATTGGCCAAATCAGTATCCTCAATGCGAAACTTTGTCGAACCATTCTTGCGCCGTAGATCTGCTCACAACTTGGCGGCCTTTGCACGATTGATGTCGTCAAATGCAGTTTGAAAATTGTGTCCCGTCTGAAACTCGTAGAGCACCAAGTTGCAAATCACTTCACGTGACGGCTCCATTATTGGACAAGAAGGTGCAAAAATATATTAAGTGCGGAATTGATTTTGCCGGAGCGTTGGCAGAATTGCATCCAGACAGTCTGTGAATACTTCGATTAATGTTATTTGATACTTTCGACTACCTGGAAAGATAAATTGATGATTTTGAATAAAGTTCGGAAACTTAGTTGGAGACCTAATATTAAGCAATTCTATTTTGCTGAACTGTTAGGCGACGAACAATTCCGCCATAGCATTTCCCTTGCACATTCGGTATGATATCGCACTACGTTAATAAACTCTGTCAACGAAAAAAGCACTGCGAATTCCTATACCTTCAGCTGGCAGTGGGACGAGTGTTTAAACCATAGCAAATTCCAGTGACATTTAGGCAGCAGACCTAATCAACAGCATTCAATATGGTGTGTTTTGATTACCGCATTTTCCTTACATTTGGCATGCTTGATCAATATTTTCTCGGATGACCAGGTTAAAATAAGTTTATTAGAGAAGGAATTTGTTCTGCTAGCGATTCAGCGTCTTCGCCTATTTACTGCTCGATTTATCGTGTCCCTTGTCTACGTCATGCATATTGGTGATGTAAACTCTTTACAGTCACATCGATTCCAACCCAGTAGAGTGGAATTTTGTTTGAACAACGTTTTTTCGCTTACCAGATCTCCTCTGCACGCGTTCGTTTTTAACTGATTGACTAAACTGACTCTTTGGTAGCCTGCTTTGTTAAACACCGTCCAGCACTAAAGAGCTGAATAAAAAACCTTCGTAATGGTTGGCTCGAGGACGAAGACTTTGATAATGAATCAGAATTCATTTTATTTGACCACCTTTTGCGGTGGTAGGACGTAACAATATACGAAGATGTTGAGTGGTGTACAAA
Organism: Parelaphostrongylus tenuis; assembly: GCA_019055375.1. Lineage (NCBI taxonomy): Eukaryota > Metazoa > Nematoda > Chromadorea > Rhabditida > Metastrongylidae > Parelaphostrongylus > Parelaphostrongylus tenuis. Next base: position 19,796 of record JAHQIW010006338.1, read on the forward strand.
ACTCTCGCATCAGCTCTAATTTCAACCCCATTTCACCCTATGCGGGGCGCTAGCTGAGCCATTGCCCTATCGAGGCCCATTTTGACACCGCTCTTTCTAAACTGCAACGTGTTGTCTGTGAACGTCCAACCGTCAACGGTCTGGCGTGAGTAGTCGCTATCGACATGGAACCCACTTATGCTGACAGATATTAGGTGCTGATAAGCAATCTTTTGAAGACTTTTCCAATAGAAGCTGCTCTCTTAATGGCATGATTTGAAAGGAACTCTCGTCTAGCCACTTGGCCACAAGCCTCCACCCAGATAAGGCAATAACATTAGAAATTTCCCTGAATAATTATTGGGCTTCCTAATAACCACCTGAAGCTTCCTTTAACTTTCTACATCGTCAGAAGAAAATCGATTCCTCTTCAATTTGATTTTACGGATCGTTTCTAATGGCGAAAGTGAAAAATGCCTTATGGAAAACAGATGTATTCGTAAAAATTCTCTTAGCATTCAAGTGTTGAAACTAAAGAAAGTGAACTTGATGAAACTGATGGAAGGCCAAAACGGAGAGATTGTGAAAAGTGAGATATCGAAATTAATCGAAGATGTTATGAGAAAGTTCTTGCCTATCAATCGCGTTATCTAATCAATGTTTCACATGACATCACTTCGATAATGAGCGAGTGTTTTGTAAAAAACTTTTTAATATTTCTCGTACGGATATGCAGTTTTCTTCTTATTTACAAACGTGAGAAATTTTTTTACCATTTCATGAGAAAAAATTTTTAGTGATTGCTAAAAATGACACATCCGAAAAACGCATTCTAAACTCAACACTGAATTTTTGCATGATGCATTTGCTGTGGAGTAATATCTTGATACCTCTGTGAAGAAAAAGTAAACAGAAGATCCAGTGCTGTAAGGTTTATTTTGAACATTCACTGCCAAATTTACACTTTAGGTGACGGTCGCAAATGCCGTGTAGAAGTACAGTCCTAACTGGCCCGATGCTAATATTTCCATTGCTCTGTCCAACTACACTCTGCCACATCTCTCTTGACCAAAACGCCATGATGACATTTGTAGTCTACATGAAAGTTTTCTTTGCTGACCAAAGTTGAACAAAATGAAAATTTGCAAACCGTGAGAGTTCCTGAGATTGACTTGTGAGTCTCGGCAATGGCACCAATATTCATACTCGGGCTCAATTCACACATACTCTACCATCCCTTAAGGCATAGGCCAGTCACTGCGTTGCCGAAGACGATGCAGTGTGGATGCATAGCATGTTGAACTGTAAGCAATCTGTTTTTCAAACATTTGCTCTCACTAGGAAATCTGGCAGATGCAAGGACTAGTTTTTTTACAGTGAATGCACCGTTTCTCATTTGTCTTATTGAACAAAAAATGCTTAGATAAAAAAATGATGTGTATTCATCGAAACAAAGTGAGACTTCTCAGTAGCGGTTTTTGTTCTTTCGGAGTCGTAATAATTTGTCACAGTGTGTGCGATGAAACTCTAATCAAACTTCACAACGGCTCTTAAGAATATGAGTAAAGAAAATATGTAGGACAATCGAAACGTTTATCATTTTGCTAATGCTTGAAGTACAAGGGCTAAGATTTTTACTACAAATAGAAATTGTATTATTTATTTATTTATTTTATTTATTTATCTATTTTTTTACACGACCCGTCATCACAATTTTTATTGTGCGGATCCGAGTACTTCTAGCATTCGATTCGTTGTTCGCCTTCTTGTTGAATGGACGTAGAATACTGGTCTGAGCATGTCTCCTTGCAATCTCAGGATAGCCCAGCTGTGGCGTTCCATAGGGCGTTCTTGTTCACTGCCGGATAGTGTTGGGAGGTGGAGCTCAGCTCCATGCGCGCCGTGACTAACATCACAACCACTCGGCCCCGTTGCCCCAGAAATTCAATTATTTGTGAAATTGCTCAAATTGTGCAGACAGAAAAGAAGCAGGAATGTTCCACTTTACAAAGAGAAATTAAGGCTCTTACTGTCCTCTGTACACAATGATTAATCCCCGAAAGGTATAGATTGAAACTGAAAAGTCTAACGAAAGCGAACGCAGAGTCGCAAGTACTGAATCAAAATAAAGAAAAGAAAATAAAAACCGCGTTGAAAAAGGTCTATCTACGTACAACTCTCACAAAAATGACCGACTGATTAAGGACATCTTGAAGAAGAATATTATTTTTCAGAAGACTAATCAAGACAACGAATTGCCCGGACATCAGCAGCTTTGAAACAGACCACCACAATGAACGACATCTGCCCGAGAGAGAAAGGAAAGAAAATTGAGCTAATGCGTCGCACCACTTGTGAATAAGGGTCATCTAAGTATCCAAGTAGAAGGGCATTAGTCTCAGAGCATTCGAAGAGGCTTCGAAAAACAAACTAATTTTAAGTCTCTTTTCACACCTGAGGCGTTTTCCCATTTCAATGTGAGATGATTTTTGCAACAGCATTAAAGAAATGCAGATCTTCCATGTTCTCTTATGCGTTAACAGTGTAATCTCCTCACGTCATTTGAATGCTGAAAACTTACACGCCCATTGGATTAGGCTTAATTGCCTTGCATTCAAGTGGGTTGTAGCTGATCCTAACACTAAGTTGATCCAAAATAGCAGAGATTATTGCATCAGGAAGAAGAACGACGCGACCTTGCTGTTGGAGAACATCATAGATCTAGAAGTAAAGTTTCCACGTTTAGAAATTCTTAAAAGTTGTCTCGAGTAAAATATAATGAAGCAAGCAACATTGATACTCGTAGACCAAGAATTTGTCAGAAAGCGGAGCTCACCTACTACAACTTTTAAAATTTGCAAAAAAGTGAGATCCAAGGGTTTCCAACTCACTGTTTGCATCACAATACGTGTTAAAAATGCTTGTACTGCTCCACTGCTTGTATGAATGCCGGGAAACATAGCAGGAAGAGTGGGAGTTCCAGTGTAAACCATGGAAACAGGTAAGTGAAGCCGGTGACGTTGAAACCAACAGTCCTCGCTGAAACAAATTTTTTTGCCTTTGTGTTGAGCATGGAAACTTGTATCCGTTCAGTAAATGGTTTTTGGAGTCTCTTTTTGTACTAAAATTGCAAGACCCTTTCATTCGAAACTTTAATCACCACAGCTATTTAGTAGTGTGATTTGCACTATGATAACGTTTCTATTCATTACCTAGACCTGGTGGCAACACTCCACATCCCAACACCGTCCCAGTGGTTAACATCGAAATTACAAGGAAGTCGGTAGCAAGTCTGTCCATGTTTTTGGGACTGCTCACTTCCAGTTCCTATAAAATCTAGCAAATGGTGTACACTCGACTGAAGAAAAATTGTCTTCGATTTGAACCATTTCTTTAGCCTAACCGATGTTTATGCCTTTGTGCTTTCTGAGTGAGTACCATTGACGGATGACCAACTATAGCAAAAAAAAAAGGATTCGCATGCGGTTGTTAGTAACACAGAGCAAGGGCCTCGATGGTGTAGTGGATAACATGCCAGCACCCAGTAGGGTTAATCAAAGGTTTGAAGTTGATTCAAGCCTTCAACTTTATTCATTGTCAACAACTTTTTGCTACATATCACTTTTATGGCAACAACGGATTCGGAGCTAAGCACAATGTCACTGAAGTGGGGTGGCAGACGTTCTAGCAGTTTTCTAATTGTTCCAGATTTTTAGACTTTTATTGCAATATATTCTAAACAAAATCCGTTCAAGTGTGATATTTATAAGCGATTTCTTAATTAAAAGCGCATAATACTAGTTAGTAAAAAATTAATGTCAATTATGAACAAGAGCGAGTTATGTAAGTGTTTCCTGAGAAAACACTTCGCTGCGTGAACCACCTTAGAGCGTGTCTCAAATTCGCTTTCCACCATTTATTTGTGCTGATGCGTCATAAATTCTGACTTTCCCAAGAATTAGAGAATTCGCACTGGAAGAAACACTCCGTTAGGAATGCAACTTCCGAAACAACTTTATTGAAGGAGAAATCGATTGACAAAAACGAAACGTTGCGAAATGACTTTGGTGTTTCCATTGGTGTCTCCCTCAGCACTATGATAGTACTATTAATCCATAAAACATGATAGCTATCAACTCTTTTTCTGTAAGCGACCGTGAATAATGGTAAAAGAACAATATCTGCTGAATCTCGTGAAAGGAATGAGCAAACCGAAGAAAGACAAGATGGTTGTAGAGCTCTACTCATAGAAGGACGAAATATGAAGTAGCGCTTTAAGTCATAGAAAAAACAGTTCTAATGAAGCACGGAGTTTTGTTTCAAAGGAGAAAATCCTTTATTCTGCTGGAGTTGCCAATATACTGAGATGAGAAAATGAAGCGTATGTTCCTGAGAACGTGATCGAGACAATTATGAGCTGCAGCTCTTGTTAAGTTTGCTTCAAGTTCACAAGGCCAAGTGTTTATAAAGCGCCGTTGATTTTTGCAATTTTCTGCGATATCGAGACGAAACAAACTTTGTCCTTGTATATTTTAAATAGCGCAAATTCTTACATCATTTGTTTAACGACTGCAAGCTTTCTACTAATTTTCCTCGATTCTGCAGAATTGGAAGGAGTCATTTGAAAAAGTCAAGAATTTGTTGTCTTATAGCAAGAAGACAACACAAATCATTTGTCCGTGTGTTTGAAGTTTTCCGACTTTTTTCTAGACAGACCATGCTTTCAAGGAAGTTCCGCATAATTCTACTTTGTAGATGACAAATCGAGAGTATCATCAACGATGTAAAATTATCGGCAATAATTTTTTTTTCATAGAACCGAATGAGAAGTTCCGTGTTGCCTTAAATGAATTGCTGAGCGAGAGATCAATTTCGCAATACATTTTGGTAAATAAAACTCGCCAGTAAGCCGAGGCTTGAACAGCTTAAACCTGTTACGAAAGTGCATGCACGTGCAAAGGAAATCTTGCAGTATCATAGGTCATAATTTTTATTGAGTTTTCCTTTTTAATCCGGAGAAAAATCTCAAAAAATCTTGTCTTACGTGAGAATCGCAGCTGCTCGGTCTATGGATTCGCAACAACCATACCTCAGCGGACAAGTAAGCGCGTCGTGTTTGCGTCCCATTCTTGTTTCTCTTGCTACAGTGGATTAAGGCGGCCTTTCCAGAAAGCTAACAAAGCGTTGGAATCGCCGAGATTTCACTGTTGTATCTTCAAGATTTACGCTGTCAAATGGCTATCAATAGTCTAAGATCAAGCTCTTCTAGCCCGCGCAATATCAGGACTCCTTCATAAGTTTTGGTATAGAGCAACAGACACCAGATTTATCAACCAGACGTAATTGAAATTGCTTAACAACACTATTCAAAATATGCGTCATCAACGTGAACACATTTCTGTCATCTTGCAGTCTTCCCTATAATTCTACTTAGTAGATGACAAATCGAGAGTATTATCAACGATGTAAAATTATCGGCAATAATTTTTTTTTCATAGGAACCGAATGAGAAGTTCCGTGTTGCCTTAAATGCATTGCTGAGCGAGAGATAATTTCGCAATACATTTTGGTAAATAAAACTCGCCAGTAAGCCACGGCTTGAACAGCTTAAACCTGTTACGAAAAGTGCATGCACGTGCAAAGGAAATCTTGTTGTATCATAGGCATAATTTTTTATTGGAGTTTTCCTTTTAATCCGGAGAAAAATCTCAAAAAATCTTGTCTTACGTGAAAATCGCACGCTGCTCGGTCCTATGGATTCGCAATAAACCATACCTCAGCGGACCAAGTTAAAGCGCGTCGTGTTTGCGTCCCATTCTTGTTTCCTTGCTACAGTGGATTAAGGCGGCCTTTCCAGAAAGCTAACAAAGCGTTGGAATCGCCAAGATTCACTGTTGTATCTTCAAGATTTATGCTGTCAAATGGCTATCAATAGTCTAAGATCAAGCTCTTCTAGCCCGCGCAATATCAGGATTCCTTCATAAGTTTTGGTAATAGAGCAACAGACACCAGATTTATCAACCAGACATAATTGAAATTGCTTAACAACACTATTCAAAATATGCGTCATCAACGTGAACACATTTCTGTCATCTTGCAGCATTTGTGAGCGCTCAGTGCCGCCGCTCATAGAATTCGTCATCCTTGGATTCAAGGAACCTTGTCAATCTTCAAAGCAAATGATTGATGTCTTATAACATAGTCTTGCTGAGGATAGCTTCAGCATTCGAATGAGATAGTCAAACTGCGATAAGTCAGTGCCGCACAGTGGACTTGATCCCAGGAACTCTCAGTCCAGTTTGGTCAACTTCCTCTTTATCAATTCGGCGACATGTAGCCTTGGCGCTGTCTTGAAGCAAAATGGGATCGCGCCTACTCAACATGATAGGGCTTGGCTACAGCGGCCCCGGTTGCTCAAATTAACACTTGACGTTTGACCGTCTCACCGACTGGCTACAAGTTTTCTCTAATCCATTGAGGACAACCGTTGATTGGCTGGTGGAGTGGCGCAGTCGCTTACGGCAGACTTTAACGGGTTCACCCATTTTCCACTATCTTCCCATTAAACCTAGGAGATTCCATTATCTCCTATTGAAATGGTCCCGCAAAACCTGATTCGTCTCTTCGCACTCATCATGCTGTCGACTTCTGTCTTCTTAAGAGATGTACCGCCTTTCTCACGGGGCACTGCGCCGCCATTACAGTAGCTGGGAAGATTTGACGTCGCGAGGTGTGAGACGTTTCGTCTTTTTTGAAGAGTCGAACCTCTGGGCTGGAGTCGTACATCGTCTGTTTTTTTCAAAGCCCTCTTCTATGACCATGGTATATCCAAAATAGGATCATGTTTCAACTTTTCAGAAAAAGTTTAGTGTAATCAAAGCCCAAATTTTGCCAAATTCAATGCCTCTTGGATTTTTAAATAAACTTTTATTGCGCTTCCACACTGAAATTGAGACTGTATATCACATACGGAGCGCAGAGCTCGCACCGGTATGTGAATGCATCTTCGCAAACATTGGCATCAAGCTATCAACTTTTATTATCCAATCGATAGTTTAGATTTCGAGAGCTTCATTGGCGTGCTTGCTTATTGTAAGAAAGTCTTTCAATGCGCTACTTAGCATCAGGAATGAAACTGTCGCACATTCAAGTGCTTTTTACTGGACACAGCCTTCCATTCAATCCCAATTACCATTTGATAACACAAATCTCAAACAATTTCAATGATGTGCCTCGTTTTCAGAAGAGCTTCTTTTTGTGTCGTCCAGCCAAAAAATGTTGGGTTTCGCATCGCCACATGTGAATGTGGCGCTGCGCGATTGACACGGTGACAAGTGCGACACTTAATATTTTATAAACCGTAACAATGCGAGACAGAAATTTTTCTGAAAACCAAGCTATCGTTAAAATATTTCAGATTTGTGCTATCGAATGGCTTTTGAAAAGTCTGAATGAAGAGCTGTGTCTAACGAAAGATGCTTGAAGTGTGGAATGAATTTTATTTTTACTATTACGGCATTTTACAGCCATATAATAATAGTTTAAAAGGAATGCAAAGATTGAACCAGTAAAAGAGTTGGAATCATGCAAGTATTCATGGCTCTCAGTGGTATTACATCATGAGGAACAGCTGACAGATGTTACCCGTATCCGCTGTAGGAGTCGAATAATAAAGAAAAAAAAAAGAAAGAAAGAAAGAGAGACTCTTGAATCTTGTGATTGAGCGATTTTTATGAAACCGCGCCATGCCTTTTGAATCACCATTTAGAAAGAAAAGCGAAATGTTACTTTGTCTGAAATAAAGTAATAATTCACACGGTTTTGTGCTTCACTCAGTTTGAGAGAACATCACGTGTTTGCACAACTTGAATGCTTTTTATTTGACCGCCCTTAGCGATGTGATACACCCAATGATAAAGAGTGATGTGCAAAAAACATTTGCGTCAGCTGGGATTCGAGCCCACATTTCACCCTATCTGGGAGCGCGTGCGCAACCGTTGTACTACCGACTACTGTTTTGACATCACTCTTTTTACGCTACAACAGATAACATGTTGATAACGGATAACAGATAACAGATAACGCATTGTAGCGTGAAAAGAGTGCTGTGCAAAACGGGCCTCGGTAGTGCAACCGGTTCAGCACGCCCCTCTGGATACGCTGAAATGTGGGCTCGAACCAGAGCTGAAGCAAATGTTCCTGCTCATCACTTTTTATCACTGGGTATATGTGCACAACTTCCAACTGAAAACGTGATGTTTTTTTAGCTAGTGATGAAACAACACGATCTGTAACAACAAGCGAACTTTTTACTTAGCTTTATCCAGCGTTCATAGAAAATTCATACCTCCTTTCTTCTCGTAAGTACATGAGCAATATATTGTAGAAAAATGCCCTGATCATAGTCTTATGAAGAACAGTTTTGTAAACTATTGTGCTGTCGCATGATTTCTTTCCTGATTCGACACTCTTGTCCACTTATATTGGAAAACACTTGATTAATAGTATAATCACCAACATAATCAATGTTATGCAACCATTTATTGGAAAAAAATTGTGTATCGAGGGCCTAAACAGATTGAGGCGGATGATTAAAAAAAAGTCGCCGGGGTTACTTTTGAGCTGGTTGTCTTCGAATGCCTTTTTCAGTATACGCTCCATTAGGGTGAGGAAAAGATAACAACTCTATGAAGCAACATCAGGAATATGCGGTGGGTGTGGTACTGTGGTCCAATCCAGTTTCTAAAGAAGTGGCGACTCGAATCGAACCATCACTTTGCGGTAGTCCATTTCATTTAAATCTAGACATGCTCTAACAGAAATTACTCGGTCTTGAATAGGAAAAAAAAACTTAATAAAACAATAGTGCTGCAAGAAAGCGACAACCCAATACAGAAAGAGTCCTACATCTACTAGCAAAAATAATCTCGAAAATGACACTGTTGACCTAGCAAAGCTGGCACTTAACAAATTGACATATTTGCCCTCTATGTAGAGTATTCATTGGACAACTCCTAGAAAATGGTGAGTGTGTAGAAAAATTAAGGGCAAACTCAAGTGCAGTTGAAATCTACCATTGCGACTTTTCTGTTGGGATTGTGGAGGACTTAAGCTGACTAGGTTACAGCCAACGTGATTACTCCGAGCTCTCAAATAGCTATAATCCATCAGCCTTTGAGATAGATTGCATATTGAAATCTTCGTGCAACGCTCAAGAAAGCGGTAGTGTCTTGTAAGGCTTTTAGTAATTTTCTCTGTTTGCAAGTCAAAGCATGTGACGAAATGATGATCGTAGTGCGTGTCATCGGTGCATTTTGTATGCATACGTTCGTCCGTACCTTTACACGATCCTCGATGCCTACAGGTAATCACTCGAGCTTGAAATGTCGGTTTTCACAGGTCACCTGTGGTAAAATTCTCTTATTCAAACGAAAAGTCAAAACAACACCCGGAGTTTAGTAATGCCGAGCATTCTCAAGAAACCTAACTCACCGGTGCCCTTTACGTTGTTTGCTAAATACTTCATAGATCACATGCGCGTTATCAGTGCCCCAATGAGAAGCGTCTTTCAAAAGACATGTTGCGCAATAGAGGGGAATGCGTTCGGTTAGTTGATGAGTGGTGTTGGTAACATTACGCAGTAGTAGGCGTTAAAGAAATGTTTTATAAAAAAAGACTGGACGTGTATTTTGCATTCCACGAGGATAGCCTAGCCGTGTGTCCCATAGGTGCGTTGTTTCTGTAACTAGTATGCAGAATAAACTCTTTTTTTTCATGTAAGTGTTCTCTTAATCTTGAAAGTCAGACCCGAAGTTGTGAGAACAAGATCTTTCCTCAAGCTATTGGTCCATGTTTTGATTTCGCGTTTTTTCACAGCTTGGAGTACTCAGATTGTCGCACGGAAATTCACTCAGCAAAACATCCATAACTTCAGCAGAGTGTAACTGATGCACACAAATTCGTCTGCATGGAGAATACTTTCGCTTGAATACTCGCCGCTCTTTACACAGCATTCTAGTGGTTGCAATTTCACATGGCACACTGATGTGTGAAAGAAATAGACAGCAAACAGAAGGTGAAGTTTTATTTTTATCACTGTTGTCGTACTTTGCGAGTCTTTCGTTTTTACTTGGGAGATAGTCAGCACATTAATCTTACATGCATGAGGAGAATGCGAGATATGGAGTGATATTTTTTCTGATCCAATCCTCTCGGAGTGTCTCCCCGTCCCCTTACTAGGATGACGAACAACCAAATCAAACGTTATAATGTTTCCAAAAATAACAGACGCTAGAGATATCGAGTGTACCACACCGCGGATCTAGTGATTTTTTTCACTTGACGGCAATTGTGTATGCGTTCCTCGTTGTGCCTACCCGTACGTAGGGTGACGGTGGAGCACCCGGAAATATTGCTCTGAACAGAGGCGTCAAGCTTCTTCATAGCATTCTGTTGATAAGGATTTTGGAAGGAGTTTAGAATAAGAAGTAAAAAAATTCCAGAAATAAAAACACGTTCAATCAAAGACTGATTTGATTTTTAGTAAGCGCAAAACAAGGCAACATTGTTGCTGCGGAACAGCACAGAATCACCGCCACGTGTTTTAACCTTGCCAAGCCATGATTTTCGCTATTCACCTAGTGCACCTTTAAATCCATGATGTTCGAATCCTCTGAGGAGGCCGCTACCTTACTGCTTCACGTCTTGTGAATGCAAGCAGTGAATTCACAACTCTTAGACGTTATGTTTTCCTTGATGTTTCAAGAGGATGAGGTGAGACTCATTATGTGACAAATGTCACGTACTAATTAGTTCAAAACGAAATGCATGGTTCAAAACAGCTTGATTATAAACAGTTCAATGTAACTGTTACAGCAGGTGAGAAGCTTTAGTCCTCAGGCCTATGATAGCCTCAAACAGAATCATTGCAGCGCTAATTCATCCGATGCTCTAATCGCAATAGATGCAAGTCAGCTACACTGCTTTGGATAAAGCATACACTAATGTAATACCGCATTCGTAAAAACTAGACCAATGACGAGAATGAGTGGGTCTCAAGGTTTTATTTCAGTTAGAAAAATTTGAAGTGTAAGGCTTCATATGACTAAGGGAAAGTTAAAACATAAGTAATACTAATAAATAGTAGTGATGATGACAACAGTATTAATAAACATCTGAAGTTTAGCTAGAAGTGAATTTAGTAACTAATCGCCAATGTCCTCAAGGACCATCCTAGTCAATTAACTTGGAATTCCGAAAGCACATAAATTTCGTCGATCGCATTTTCGTGATTCATATAGGGGTATGCAACTATGTAAACAAGCAGGTAATAACTCAATAGCTACGTGGAGCTACGAAGACTTTACTACTACACTCAGATCAAATTGAAAACAGTAGAGCAGAGAACAAGCAAAAAAATGACTTTTGCAGACTGGAACATTTTTCTGATGCCGACGATTGAAAGTTTATACGATGCAAAACACTAAATAAGGATAAACACGAGGTAGACAAGACTACAGCACGTTTGTAAGTAAAAAAAAGGCGTGGTTTGTTGCATAGTGCTGCAAAAAACTCTAGACGGTTTGACTAAAAAAATCTACAAATTACAGTGATATGGAAATCTACCATATCCTATGAGGGAATTTATACGAGGCAAAATACATGCCCCACAGAGGAATTCTAAGAAAGGTGGGAATGATGGAGGCAATTCGATTGAATCCAAAGAATTCAAGAGCCGTTGAGGCGCGAACGAATATCCATTGGTAAGCTATCTAAAATAATGGAAGAATGTCAAAACCATAAACAAAACGGATAGAAGGTAAACTATATAAATCCTTTGCGGAAGATAAGGGTTATTATGACCGCCACTGGAAGCACCGTTTCGACGGTTACGCAGATTGGTGAGTGCTTCAATAGAAATTAGTTGATCAAATTTCCACAGAACATTATCATCGAAGAACGATGAAAAAATATCACTGACGAAAACTACTATATGATTAACTTTAGCAAGATTAACGCTATGATTCCTAAGATCTTGCCTTTTTCAAAGGAAAAAAACCACATCCTTGCGAAAAAGAACCGTACTAACTCAAAATGTCTTACGAAAACGTTAAAAATTGAATTTTTTTGCCGGAATTGAAGTGCGGTCTGCAATCAACGAGACAATTGCACGTCATCTCATAAGGGTTTGAATACTTAAGAATAAGATTTTCGAATAAAGATTTCGATTAGTCCATAAAATTGACTCACCGTCAATGTCCTTGAAACCTTATTCGTTAGCAAGTTCATAGGTCATAAAAACTTTTCCTGACTTTTTTGTACTTTTGCATCTGCAGCTAACGCCAGAACGGCCTTACCGACAAATTCGGTAGACTCGCTCTGCTTGAAAGCCCGATCCAACTGATCCTGAAATAAATTTCTATAGAATGAATTTTAATGATTTGTCAACACAAAATAGATCAATACGTGACCATGATTCAATTACGGTCTTTAAGACGACAAAAATTTCTTATTTTTGGATTTACCTGTGAGCAGAAGTAAAACACGTGTTTCTAACCTATACCTTAATTATGCTGAATCCTCCCTCTCTACAAAGACTTCCCACATAAATTTGTGAATCCTACTTTGGGAAGATGGTATATCTCAATGAACAAATTACACACCAACAAAAAGACTAAAACCTTTAGACGTTCACGCGATGAAACTGATTTTTATTGTAGTGATACGATTGACAGTCAACGAAAGTATTGATTACTTATGGTGAGGCATGAATGAAAATCGGTTTTCAGAATTATATTGCTATGCTATGTGGCAGCTAAAATGGTATCATCTTCTGCCGAACGCAGTGCCGTCAAAAACAGCAGGTCACATTGAACAGCGGCTTTTGGTAAACATATGCCCTGTAGAAAGGGCACTGTTGGGTAAGATCATTCAATCAAAACGGTGTTCCACTGCACTGGATTCGACTTCATGAGAGGGAACAGCCACATCGTGAGAATAACCACCTGTAAACCATCAACGCGGAGTAGCCCGCTTTAAAGAAGACAAAGACTTTGAAACGTGAGTCAAATGAAACTTATCAAAGGCCTCGTGTTTGCTCAAAAATACAATAAAGGATAGACATATTGACACACGCATTCTTTAATAGACTATCAAATATTGATTGGTAATTATCAACTCAATAGCTGATTTCCAACTTTCATCGTTACGTTTCCGTGCCAGCTGTTTGTGATACCAAAGTTGCAGGATTGAATTGTTCGGATAAAAATAAATGACTACCAACGAAGAAACACTACTGAGAATTGTTCTGTATGGATGCGCAACGCCAAATGATGTACTTCATTAGAGTAATGCTTCCAACGAATTCTACTCGATGCGATTACGATTCTCATCAGAGGATATAACAGTGGACTATCGACCCGGATCACCGACTCTGCGGGAGACGAAGGCGACAAAACGTTAGCCAGGACGAAGTTTTTTTCACGACCGCGTGATAGCTCATGAGTTAAAAAAATGATTATTGAGATGTCAAGCTGAAGTTAGATGCAGAAAGTCGGCTTTTAAGACCACGTTACGCTCTGTGCTGATGAAATCACAGTTGCAGCTTTCTCAAACCGTATATCTACTAGCACGTAAACTGTCACAGCTTGTGCAACACTTAATAGTTGATTTCTAAGTGGTTGCTATTTGTACTGTGTATTTGTCAAAGGGTATCAATGCAAATGAACGTTCGTTATCCAAGTTTTGATGTATATGTTATGAGTATATTCAACGTCATAATGCGGATATGTGCAACGGGTTTATAAGTGGAGTGTTCATTGATAAACGCCTACACTACTACACCTTTCGACTAGTCAATGCTGCAACAAAATTCCATAAACAACTATTGAACATTGTAGCTGACAACGATTATTCTCTAAATGTTACTCGCATGTCGCGATGGTTTAGAACTGCTCTGCCATAGACTTGTAGTCAATAGACTCGATCTAACGTCCCACACATCAAGATAACCTTCTCGGATTCAGCAAATCGCAATCAGACTCCCCTGGGAGGATAGCAGCAGTGACTAGATACATTGATAGGCTAACTGAGATATCAGGAAAACTATATATGCATTCAACCACCTTTAACGATGCTTGGGAAGTCGAATGCATGGCGTATCCTTTAAAATTGCGACGGATGATCACAACATGATATCTGCTGTAGTGGTCGTAGCACTACAAAGCATAGTAATTATCGAGTCCCCTGAGTGAGCGGAACTGATTGCTATCTCGTCGCGAATGTCAAAAAAAAAAGGAACCACATAAATGCTGCTCATTCGGGTTGAATAAAATGAAAACGCCTTCTACGTTGATGTAACCATCCTTAGCTGACAAAGCATGTTCCTGAGTCATGCAGGCTCTGCAGAAACATCGTTCTCTTACACTTGTTCACGATTTGAACTTTTGACGATTACGAACACCCAAAATGTTCTCTTCCCTGCGAGGAACGTCAAACAAGACTGATTTGAAATAAGGATGTTGATAATAATAAGATTGCCTGTACAAGCCGTAAATTGAAAAAAATTGACAATAAAGAAGTCAATGATAAAGCCTACCTTCGACTGCTGGACCATTTATTCTAATTTTGTTTTCATCCGCATCTCAGAGAGTTCATGTTCGGACCATACCAGGCCATAGTGACACTATAGAAACTCCATATGGTTTCAACTCAACCGCCTTATCAGCAGACATTCGATCTAACTGCAAAAAATAACTTAAACTCGTAACCAGTAAACAACCCAACCTATAACGCACCACCCGTGCGCTATAATCTGTTCGAGGCTTTCCTAGCAAATCATCACAAGTACGCCATGATGTAGGTGTAGAATTCAACGGATTCCAAAAGTTTTCTCACCGCGATACGAAAATTTCTTCAATAACAAAACGAAAGAAGATTTGAATGGGAAAAGTGATAGTGAAGTCAGTGCTCTGCACCTCAACAATTTATGAGACACCTCTTTTCACAAAAACGTCACTGAGCGGTAAGATCTTCCACGTTATGATTTGCGCCTTATGCGAGCCTAGTAGGGTATTTGGTTGATTTTAGATTTATACGATATACTTCCCATATGCGACAAACGGCAAGTTTTGCTCCGCCGTTGTGTCGAACATAATCCTCTCAAACTTCGTAAAGCAAAAAAAGTCTTCGAATTTCTGTCGTATATCAGAAAGCGATCACGTAATACCAAACATCAGAATGCGTTCACTTCGTGGGTCTCCTCTATTCAAGCTAGACAACATGCACGTTTAGCTGGGCAAGTGTAAGCCAGAAAAATGAGATACTCCTCCGTTAGACGACACGGAATCGAAAACTGATCCTTTCGCCGAACTAGCAATGACTGCCACACCTCGAATTCGTTAGCGCGGTGCACGGCCCGGTTTTGAAAATTCTTTATTATAACGCTTCATTAGAGGAAAACACTCGTGTTTCGCACACGTGCTTTTCTCGCAAGACATAGCTCTTTCTTTAGATTGTTAGTAATCATTCGACAGCGTAATAATTAATAATTCCAATGCAGTGCCTATTTTCTGGGAAGAACGGTTCTACGCAGTGTAGCAGGGAAACAAAATTGATTGAAACACTTGAGCAAAGACACACTGGCCAATTCACGGGCCGAGGGCTGGGGCGGCACGAGGCGAGGATGGTGATGGTGCGACCTTTTTTTTGGAGCCTAAGTGAAGGGCGATTTTTGTTATTTGATTAGGTGCTGATTTGATTACACACTGTTGCTTGAGGATTTGTAGCATACCGCTGCTCCAAATGCTTGAGTAAAAGAAGCACCGCCGCTTTTCCAACACCGTACGGAACAATGAAGGTATACTGTAGACCGCACGCCGATGAGATGTTGACGATCAGACCAGATCTGATAGCGATGAGCAAAAGTAAGCACACAAGAAATGGTTCAGAAATTAGAAATTATATTCAAACAATACTTCATAGGTGTAGCAGTTCTTCACATGTGGAACTATTCTACGACAGTTGTTCTTATGTAATTGCATTACAATTATCAATAGAGAAATTGATCCTTTCGGGATGGCTTGGGCCATTTTAACACTTTTTTTCCACTTTCGATTGACAGAGATTTTTCACCGACTTATAATAGACATTTGATAACCTAGAATGGCGATTCAATCCTCTTCTTTGGTTTCTCAAAAGCCTTATTTCTTGATGCGTTGTAGCAGCCAAGAGAAACGTTAGTAGAATTTTAGTAGTCATCTGCTAACTTAAAGAGGACAATTACTACAGTAGGCGCATGTCTTTGAAGAATTCAGTGCACTGTAGCAAGGAAAAGAAGATTACGTTTATCCTCGAGTACTTATACATTCACTTTTGATTTCCATTGAATTAATTAGGTAATAAAAGATAGAAAAAGAGCTGATATCAATTAGAACGATGGAACAAAGTTCCTACTATGACTATATGGAGGTCCCAAGGCGTGAAGCATGCAAATAACCAAAAACTATTGAAAGATACCAATAAGGTGACATATTATGCAATCCACACTATCACTCTCGACATAACGTCCCACTGTTTTCAATCTTCTTCTCATATAAGAGTTACATAAGAAGAAAGATGGGAGAGTGTATAAAAAGTACTGGAGGTCAAGTGATACGAGAAACCTGAGAACTTTTCGAAACAAAGGGAAAATATCTAATCAAATGACGAATATCGCGTGCCTCTTGTATTGTGCTGAGAGCGCCGAATTCAATTGGCGCTCCAAAGGAATGCGATGTTAGCCACTTAATTAGAAAAAACTTCTCTCCGTTTCAGAAAAATTTCTAGATTTGTCCTGATTTCCGACAGTCAACGATTTCCTCTATACCGCTTATAAACTCCTACTGCATATATAACTCTCATGTGCGAAGAAAACTCCAAGTGTGAAAAGTAATTTTCCCTAGGCGGCTACAGGGCGGTGAAACTCGCTTTTTCAGAAAGCAAGCACGGAATTGAAATAGCCGCTCCTCATGCTATAAAAATGATTGTGGAAATTGTAGTGGGAAAAGCTCTTTTCAGCAAAAATAGCCTGTAAATGATCATAGTACGAAGACGACTATAGCGTCCCGAAAGAGTAACCCACTCACAGGCTGCCGATTTGCAAAAACTTGAAATTTGGAACTTTGACATTTGAAACTTGTAAAGCAGTAAGTTGCAAACGCATTCCCGTGACGGCACCATTGAGAGACAAGTGAGTGCAAAAATATATTGAGAGCGGAACTGATTTTTTGCCAGAGCGCAGGCAGAATTGCATCCAAACAGACGGAGAATACTTCAATTAATGTTACCTGATACTTTCGACAACTTGGAAAAATAAATTTTTGATTTTGAATGAGTTCTGGAACTTAGTTGGAGGCCTAATATTAAGCAATTTTATTTTGTTGAACTGTTAAGCAACGAACAATTCCGCCGTGGCATTTCCCTTGCACATTCACTATGATATCGCACTAGGTCAATAAATCTCTGCCAGTGAGAAAAAGCACTGCAATTCCTAAGCTGGCTGGCAGTAGTGCGAGTGTTCAAATCAAATCAAAATCCAATGAAATTTATGCAGCAGACCTAATCAACAGCATTCAATTTGGTGTATTTTGAATACCGCGTTTCCATACATTTGGCATGCTTAATCAATATTTTCTCGGATGACCAGGTTAAAATAAGCTTATTAGAGAGGAATTTGTTCTGCTAGCGATTCAGCGTCTTCGCCTATTCATTGCTCGATTGGTCGTGTCCCTTGTCTACGTCATGCATTTTGGTGGTGTAGACCTTTGCAGTCACATCGATTCCGACTCATTAGAGTGGAATCCTGTCTGAATAACATTTTCTCGCTTACCCATCTCCTCTGCACGGTTTGTGCGTTCCATTTTAACTGATTGACTAAACTGACTCCTTGGTAATCTGTTTTGTTAAGGATCGTCCGGCATCAAAGAGCAGAATAAAAGACTTTCATGATGGTTGGTTTGCTTGGGGAAGAAGACTTTGATAATGAATCAGAATTCATTTTATTTGACCACCTTTTGAGGTGGTATGACGTAACAGTATACCGAAAGATGATGAGTGGTGTACAAATCTCGCTCCAGCATTTATTCGAACCCCATTTCACCCTATCCGGGGCGCTTGCTGAACCATTGCTCTATCGACGCCCGTTTTGACAGCGCTCTTTCTACGCTGCAACGTGTTGTCTGCCATATATCCAAGCGTCAATGGTCTGGCGTGAGTAGTCGCTATCGACATGGAACCCACTTACGACTGACAGATATTGTGCACTGACAATCAATCTTTTGAAGAACTTTTCCAGTAAAAGGTGCTCTCTTAATGACACAGTTTGAAAGGAAGCCACGTTTAGCCACTTGGCCATCAGCCCTCCACCCAGATAAGACAGTAACATTAGAAATAAATCCTGAATAATTATTGGACCTCTCTAATAAACTACTAAAGCTTCCTATAACTGTCTAGATCGTCGAAAGAAAAGCGATTCCTCTTCAGTTTGATTTTGCGGATCGTTTTTAAACGGCGAAAGTAAGAATACCCTTTATGGGAAACAGATGTATTCGTAAAAATTCTTTAGCATTCAAGTGTTAAAACTAAAGAAAGTTAAATTGATGAAACTGATGGAAGGCCAAAACGGAGAGATTGTGAAAAGTGAGATATCGAAATTAATTGAAGATGTTATGAGAAGTTACTGCCTATCAATCGCGTTATCTAATCAATGTTTAAATGACATCCTTTCTTTCATTTCGAGTGTTTTCTTAAGACCACAACTCAGATTTCAATATGCCTGATAATCATAATTTGAGCCACGCATGTCAGTAGTCTGTCAATGAGGGCTGACTTATAGAGCCCGTTACACGTGTTTCGATCTTGCGATCTCGTCAGTCGGGCAGTTGCCCTTTCTCGTCTTTTGCTAATCTCTGTGGGTGCTCCAGTCTCCACAATAAGAGTTAGCGACGACGTACGTTTTTACACTCTATGTCCAGTGAAGAACTCACCAAACACAGAGTGTTTGTACACTCGAATGCTCGTGGCTAGTATATTTAATATAATATATCTTTCATTTCGAGTGAAATACTACTACTTTCGAGTTATGTTTGGTGAGTTCTTCACTGGACATAGAGTGTAAAACGTACGTCGTCGCTAACTCTTATTGTGGAGACTGGAGCACCCACAGAGATTAGCAAAAGACGAGAAAGGTCAACTGCTCGACTGACGAGATCGCAAGATTGAAACACGTGTATCGGGCTCTATAAGTCAGCCCTCATTGACAGACCAGTGACATGCGTGGCTCAGATAATGATTATCAGGCATATTGATATCTCTTCGATAATGAGCGAGTGTATTTGTAAAAAAACTTTTACGATATTTCTAGTACGGATATGCAGTTTTCTCCTCATTTGTAAACGTGAAAAATTTAAACCATTCATGAGAAAAAAATTTTTTAGTGATTGCTAATGATGATACATCCGAAAAAACGCAATTTAAACTCAACACTGAAATTTTGCATGATTGCATTTACTGCGGTGTAATATCTTGATACCTCTGTGAAGAAAAAGTGAACAGAAAATCCATTGTGTTGTAAAGTTTATTTTGAACATTCACTGCCAAATTTACGCTCTAGGTGACGGTCGCAAATGCCGTGTAGAAGTACAGTCCTAACTGGCCCGATGCTAATATTTCCATTGCTCTGTCCACTACACTCTGCCACATCTCTCTTGTCCAATACGCCATGATGATATTTGTAGTCTACATAGAAGTTTTCTTTGCTAAACGAAAGTTCAACAAAATGAAAATTTGCAAACCGTGAGAGTTCCTGAGATTGACTTGTGAGTGTCGGCAATGGCACCAATAAGCATACTCGTGCTCAATTCACACATATCTGCTGGTTTTCCACCCATAAGGCATAAGCCAGTCACTGCGTTGCCGACGACGATGCAGTGCGGATGCATCGCGCCGGGATGAACTGTCAAGCTTCTCATCAAGATTTGCTCTCACTAAGAAATCTTGGTAAATGCAGAAAATAGTTTTCGAGAATAAATCCAGCGTTTTCCATTTGTCTTGATGAGCTAAAGATGTTTAGAAAAAAAATGATGAGTATTCATTGAAACCAAGATTGGATTTCTCAGCAGCGGTTTTTGTTCTTTCGGATAATAATTTGCCACAGTGTGTGCGATAAAACTGCAATCAACCTTCACAGCGGTCTTCACTGCAAATAGAAATTCTATCCATTTACTTTTTTATTTATTTATTTATCTATATTTTTTTGTACTACCCGTCATCGCAATTTTTATTGTGTTAATCCCAGTACTTCTAACATTCGAATCGTTAATGCGCATCCTGGCAACATCACAACCACTCGGCCGCGGTGCCCCAGAAAGTCAATTATTTGTGTAATTGCTCAAATTGTGCAGACAGAAAAGAAGCAGGAGTGTTCCACTTTACAAAGAAAATTAGGCTCATACTGTCCTCTGTACACAATGATTAATCCACGAAAAGCATAGATTGAAACTGAAAAGTCTAACGAACGCGACCGCAGAGTTGCAATCATTAAATCAAAAAAAAGAAAAGAAAATGAAAACCGCGATGAAAAAGGTCTATCTACAATACATCTACCACAAAAATGACCTACTGATTAAGGACAACTTGACCAGGAATATCATTTTTCAGAAAACAATCAAGACAACGAATGCTCCGAGCGTCATCAGGTTTGAAACAGACCACCACAATGAACGACACCTGCCCGAGAGAGAAAGAAAAGAAAATTGAATAAGGCCTGCACCACTTATGAATAAGGGTCATCTAAGTCTCCAAGTAGAAGGGCGTTAGTCTCAGAGCATTCGAAGAGGCTTCGGAAAACAAGCTAATTTTGAGTCTCTTTTCACACCTGAAGAGTTTTCGCATTTTCAGTGTGAGATGATTTTTGCAGCAGCATTGAAACAATTCTTCCATGTTCTCTTATGCGTTAGCAGTGTAATCTCCTCGAGTAGTTTAAATGTTGGACACTTACACGTGGCCGTTCGGATTGGCTTCATTTGCCTTGCATTTAAGTGGGTTTGTAGCTGATTCTAACACTAAGTTGATCCAAAATAGCAGAGATTATTGCATCAGGAAGAAGAACGACGCGACCTTGCTGTTGGAGAACATCATAGATCTAGAAGTGAAAGTTTCACACGTTACAGAAATTCTTTAAAAGACGTTTCGAGTAAAATATAATCAAGCAAGCAACATTGATACTTGTAGACCAGAGATTTGTCAGAAAGCGGAGCTCACCTACTACCACTTTCAAAATTTGCAAAAAAGTGAGATTCAAGGGTTTTCAACTCACTGTTTGCATCACAATACGTGTTAGAAATGCTTGTACTGCTCCACTGCTTGTATGAATGCGGGAAACTAGCAGGAAGAGTGGGATTCCCAGTGTAAACCATGGAAACAGGTAAAGTGAAGCCGGTGACGTTGAAACCAACAGTCCTCGCTGAAACAAAATTTTTGCCTTTGTGTTGAGCATGGAAACTTGTATCCGTTCAGTAAATGATTTTTGGAGTCTCTTTTATGTTAACATTGCAAGACCCTTTCATTTGAAACTTCAAATCACCACAGCTACTTAGTAGTGTGATTTGCACTAAAAAAACTAGTAAATATAATAACAAATATTAAATAGTAATAAATGATAAATAAATTTGCACTATTCATTACCTAGACCTGGTGGCCATCACTCCACATCCCAACACCGTTCCCATGGTTAACATCTGAATTGCAAGAGAAGTCGGTAGCAAGTCTCGTCCATGTTTCTGGGACTGTTCACTTCCAGCTCCTATGAAATCTAGCAAATGGTGTATCACACTACTGAAGAAAAATTATCTTCGATTCAAACCATTTCTTTAGCCTAACAGATGATCAGCCTTTTGTGCTTTCTAAGTGAGTACCACTGACGGATGACCAATTATGGCAAAAAACAAAAAGGATTCGAATGCAGTTGGTAGTAACACAGAGCAAGGGCGTCGATGGTGATTTGGATAACATGCCAGCACCCGTAGGTTTAATCAACGCTTTGAAGTTAATTCAAGCCTTCTAACTGTTATTCATTTGTAACAGCTTAATGCTATATATTACTTTTTATCGGCAATAACGGATTTGGTGCTAAGCACAATGTCACTGAAGTGGGGTGGCAGACGTTCTAGCAGTTTTTTGATTGCTCCACGATTTTTAGACATTACTTGCAATATATTCTATACAAATCCGTCAAGTCTGATATTTATAAGAGATTTCATTCTTAAAAGCACATAATACTAGTCAGTAGAGAAATTAATGTCAAATTATGAACAAGGGCGAGGTATATGTAAGTGTTTTCTGAGAAAACACGTTGCGTGAACTACCTTAGAACGTGTCCTTAAATTCGCTTTCAACCATTTATTTGTGTTGATGGGTCATAAATTCTGACTTTACCTAAAGTATGCGTCATATACTACCTAAAGTATGCGTCATCAGCGTGAACACATTTCTGTCATCTTAAAGGCAGTAGTGAGCACTCAGTGCCGCTGAAATCGTCATCCTTGGATTCAAGGAAACTTGTCAATCTTCAAAGCAAATGATTGATGTCTCATAATATATTATTGCCCAGGATGCTTCAGCATTCGACTGAGATAGTCAAACGGCAAAAAGTCAGTACTGCACGGTGGATGGTCCAGGAACTCTCAGTCCAGTTTAGTCAACTTCCTCTATGTCAATTCGGCGACATGTAGCCTTGCGTTGTCTTGAAACAAGATAGGATAGCGCCGACTCAACATGATAGGGCTTGGTTGCAGCGGCCTTGGTGCTCAAAGTAACACTTGACTATGACCGTCTCGCCGACTGGCTACAAGTTCTCTTTAACCCTTTGAAGACAACCGTTGATTGGCTGATGGAGTCGCGCAGTCGCTTACGGCAGTCTTCAACGGCTCCATCCATTTTCTATTATCTTTTCATTATCCTAGGAAATTCCATTATTCTATTTTGGAAATGGTCCCGCGAACCTGATTAGTCTCTTCACATCCATCATGCTGTCTGACTTGTGTCTTCTTACGGGATACGCCGCCTTCCTCACGGGGTCGCCGCCCTGCTATTACAGTAGCTGGGAAGATTTAATGTTGCGAGGTGTGAGGCAAAACATCCCACACGGCTCTCAAAGAGTCGAATCTTTGGCTGGAACTCTGCGTCGTCATTTTCCTCAAAGCTTTCTTCTGTGACTCTGTAAGATCCAAAATAAGATCATGTTTCACATGGCCATGCGTCTATTTATTTCGCTTATATTTTGTTAGACAATACGCGCCCCTTGAACTGCCAAAAATATTATTACATTTTGGAAAAGCTTTTTCGATGGCGCTGTGTGAGAGAGATAAAATATGTGTTTTTGAAGCTTGTCGGACATAACTCTTCCTCAAACTACTGGTGATCGGGTGGAGCGACTTTCAATAATTCCAGCGCTGTTTTATTTTCTCGGGACAGATCTTTTCACTGCAGTGTAGCAGTAGGAAATATGATGAAATTATGATCAAGTTTCACATAGTCTGCCCTATTGCTTACTGATCAATGATCTGAAGTGCTCAGATATGGTAGAATGTAACTTATTATTCAAGTGTTGAGACACTTTTTCTCTCCACTTCGGAAGGAACCCCAAATGAAATAATCGGCCAGATACTACGGAATTTGCTCTACACGTCCACATGTTTTTTTCAACGGACAATGCGCATGGTTGAAATGAAGGCAAGCGGCAGATGTAGAACATGATTTTATTTTTCAAATTTACGGCGTCATATTGAGTGCGTCTTGAAGGAGCCGGCTACTTATTACTCTAGTCAGAGAGTTAGGCTTTCGAATGCTCACTGGAATTTTCTATGCCAAAAATCAGTGTCCAGCCGATGGGGTCGCATATTCATTTGTCGCCGTCTGGCAGAAAAGAACCTAGATTTTTCTTCACACGTAAGCATTCTCAACTAGGCAAAGCTTTTTCAATAAAAGGTTAGTAGCTATTCAAAGCACAAATCCTGCCTGTCTCAGGCGGTCTTTCATTGCTTAGAGAGGGAGCGGGGCTGCTATTAGAAGAGATTCCGTCACTTCCTTCTTGCTTCTGCTTCCGGATTTGCTCTCGTCGGGCTTTTTTTTGTATGTTCTCTGCTGTCACCTCTCCACATTTGTCTCGTTAATCCTTATGCAGTTTTCTGTATTGTGTATGTGGGCTTCCCCTATCTTTATGCGCTTTGTCGTGTGGTGTGTGAGTCTCCGACCCTTTTGT
>JAHQIW010006339.1:0-33810 GCA_019055375.1 Parelaphostrongylus tenuis
TCTAATCTGTTTCCATGGTAGCAATACATCATTAAACAGTTGGTCATCAATTAGCTAGCACAAAGCTAGCAAGATTAGCAAAAAAAAGAAGATTAATCATCTCTCGACGACGACGCCTAATTTCCTGCCCACATGAACTTGTTTTTTTCAGATAATAAACTACAATTTGTCAATAGCTGAAAGTATTAAGAGGCTTTCACGCATGAAAGACTGCCCTATCGCTTTACGGCTATTAGTGAAATACATGCCAAGACTGTCTATGTTTGACTCAATCCATCAAACATGCAGACCCGCGGTCAGTATTTGAATGTGTTTTGCAACTTTTGAATCGTCTATGTCATTATTTCGTATATATGCCATTTAACACAATGATTATTGACTAATGACGTGTGTAGAGCAGTGGTTAGAGATGTCCAGTAAAATATACACGTCATCGATGGCTCGGTCCCACGCTCCAGGTTTACCAAGCCTTCCATCCCTCCGGATTCGCCAGATTGGTTCCAGACCTCGACGGGAAGATGGCAGCACTAATTGGATACATCGCTAGGTCACTATTAGTCAGCGTGGGATACTGCACTCGAACATCATCTATCGATGCCACTGATGAAGTTTGATACATGACCCATTACCCTGGGATTGATCGAAACTGAATGATTTACCCTTAGTCCTTTAACTATAACAAAACAGTATAAATTTGGAACATCATGCCGCCACTAGAAGCGGTTGAATAAAAAAATTTCATTTGATCTTTAATACCCAATAGCTGTCAGCGTGACTGGGTTCAATGTCGAGACCGACCACCAGGGTCAGGCCGTTGACGGCTGGCGGCTGACAGATAGATGCGCTATAGCCTAGAAAAAGCGATGTGCAAAGTGGGCGTCAGTAGTGTAACGGATAGAGCACACGCTCCCGGAAAGAGTGAGGTGCGGGGTTCTAGTCCCGCCTGACGCGAATGTTTTGCACATCACTCTACATCAATGGATATATATTTGGAACACAGTGCTTGAATCAAAACAACTCGACTGCTAGTCAGATTATAATCTTTGAACTCTACCAAGAAAAGAAGGTTTTTCTGCACATTTGTATATACAGAATATTGTCTTTTGCGCTCAAGGCCAACCACTCGATGCAACTTTTATGAGGCTATTGATCGATCAAAAAAATTCTAGAAAGAGATCTGTGCACCAAAAAGGAGAAAATCAACAAAAAGGAAATGACCTTTATAAAGTTACCAGCCATTTGGGAGCCACAAAAATTAGATGGATTGCACACCGTCCGTTGTGTTGACCGTTTCGCAACCGTGGACCCACGACTCCTACATCTCTAATTGGCAACTCTAGACGGTCTGCTTCACCGCCTCTGCATCTCTAACCCCAGCGTGTCATTGTTAGACGCTGCACGCTGGGGGTTAGAGATGCAGAGGTGGTGAAGCGGACCGTCCAGAGTTGCCAATTAGAGATGCAGAAGCCGTGGGTCCGCGGTCCTGGAAGGGTCATTTCAAATCCTCACTAATGTAATGTATATGATTTGTTCAGTTATTAATGTGGGTTGTTTTGTGGATTTCTCGTCTCAACGTGACTGCATGGTAATGTTCCTAGCTGGCGAAAAAAGATGTGTATTATTAGAATTCTCTTTCGGTAGGTCAAGTAGCTGAGATAGAATTGGACATTTCCGTTCCCAAGCTTAGCTAATTGCAAATTTGACACGATTAAGTCCAACTAACTATCTGTAAATACTTCCCAGTGAAAAACGGACATTATGTTGTTCTCACTGTGTTCTTTGCTTCAGCGGAATCAACACAACAACCATAATCGGTTGATACAATACTGGCTGCTAGATCGAATTACTCGGCGGCAATTATCCCCTTCGTAACAAAACTGGTTCGTTGTAAGAAACACACGACGATTTCTGTATTAATGGTGTAGTGAAGGAGTTGAAAACTTTACAGGCTTACAAAAGTCACTTTGCCTTATCGTTCAAAGAGCATAGGGGGTTTCTATTTAGAAACTGCCTTCAAGGTCACACCTCCTTAGAGCTGGAATCAGCCGCTCTCCCATGCTCCAAAAAAAAAAAGGAGTCTAAAATTCTAAAAAATCTCACGCCACCATGACAATCACAAGAATCAACGATGCATTAGGGATTATCATCGTGTTCTACTCAACGGTATGCCAGTCGATAAATTTCTTTAGAGATTAAAAAAGGGCTCTAAACTTTGTTAGGTCCAGGATTCTGAAATTTTATCCTACTGGAGCACTA
Source organism: Parelaphostrongylus tenuis (assembly GCA_019055375.1). NCBI lineage: Eukaryota > Metazoa > Nematoda > Chromadorea > Rhabditida > Metastrongylidae > Parelaphostrongylus > Parelaphostrongylus tenuis. The sequence goes on from JAHQIW010006339.1 coordinate 2,257, forward strand.
TTTATATGATTTGTGCAAAGATTTGAAGCTTCTAACAGTTTTATTGTAACTAATAAACCTGGAACATGTTGGTTTAAAATCATTATTGGAGGATACCTTAATATTCATACCCTAGATACGGGGCAGGGACGGGTGCTCAGAAAATTGTGCACACCATCCCAAAAAATGTACTAACCCTTTGGGGACGGCAGTAGATCGCTGCGCAGCGCGATTCACAAGTGGGGCGCCCAATTTTCGTTGCTTACTTAGAGGTTTTGAATACGTTTTAGGAAAGAAATTCAAAACTTTCTCGTCTTCTTGACGCCTCATACTTTTCTGTATACTCTCCCATATCTTTGGTGCATATATAACTTTTGTGTGCACTATAATTTGAGTACTAATCGTGAACTGCCCATAGTTCCTACGGCGCACAAAAGTTTTTTGAGAAAGCAAACCTATCATTAGAATGGTCGTTTCTCATACTATCGAAAGAAATCTGGTGAAAAACCAAGCACAGACGAGAGCCGTGCATAAAAATTAAACCGAACGTGAACCATGATTTTCTCTTCGCTTCTACGCAGCACTGAGACCTTACCACAAACCAAGTACGGTATTAAAATCGCTGTTTCTCAGACTATCGAATGACCATTAGAAGTCTGATGAAGAAGATTCATTCAGCGAAAGAAGCCCCCAAACACGCATGCACATTACACAGTGTAAGCCGCCCTCATAGAGTTGAACGACGTAGTGTTATTGCCTACGTACTCGCTATGAAAACTAAAAATTAAGCTCATTTTGTTACCATTACAGCTCAAGGGTCTCGTGTAGTGTAATGCTTAGAGATGCTCGGCGAATACACAACCGTCGGTTGAAACTTACGACCTGAGCAAGATTCGTACTCCGGTCGGTTCTTCTAAATTGGAAAACACTTGTTTAGAAGTGTAGAAGTAAATACACAGATAAACCTATGCAAGCTATCGTCTAGGCCATATGCATCTATTGAATCTACAATCATTGGTAGATCCAAGACCTGGGACATGCCTTAGGAGCCTCTTGGCAGTTCTTCAATCTGCGAAATGTTGGAGAACAAAAAAAAAAAGAGGAAATGGGGGAATTTTAAGCGAACGGATACTTCTTGAAAGTAGGCTATCGTGATGTTTTTATTACTGACAGATTAATAATGAACTGACTAGTTTAACGAATCCTTATCCTTAACCAACAACAAATAAGCCTCTTCCTGTCTCCAACCGCAAATTTTGCTACTTGAAAGTTATCAAAACGGTATTCCAAACTTTGTCTAAGTTTTTATCCTAAGACGTTCTCCACAAAAAAAAAAAAACAAAGACTGGTTACACTGATTCAGGCAAGCGATTTTCAGGCAATTTCTATGCTCAATGAATAACAAATAAGCCGATAAATATTAGAATTCATTATTTTGCTTCACAACTCCAGTTACAAAATGTCTCCGCTTAGAGAAAACCACTTCACCGTCCAATGTTTGCTTTCCCAATGAATCACCATGTCAATGTTTAGCGAAGGGGTTAAAGATATCGTAGCGTCTTATTACAGTACTACCTAAATCAACATGAATAATATCGGGTGACGGTGAACGAACTTTTCGTTGGCATGAAAGAACCACTTAAGACTCAAGGTCAACAACCCATTTCTATATCTCTCTCACTATTCTTTTGCGGAATATTTTCCACATTCCGACTTTGAAGGCAACTCCTCTCAATTTTATAAATTCTTGGAGCAGAATTAATTAACACCATCGTGGCTTCGCTGCAATATTAAATAGAAGCTGTAAGATTCTATCGAAGCACACTCCTCGACCCATCGCTTAGGTGACAAATTACTTATCTCACGATTCCATCAAGAGAAAGACTCACGTATGCCCATATGTGCAAAAAGATGCCATTAAAAAATAAATTTATTCCCGTTCTTTAACAGAATGATAACAAACGAACGTCTAAATTTGTTGAACATATGTGAACTATTTCTGAAGTATCATTAATATAGTACCCGTAGAAGAAATTCGCCGTCGTCATACGAATAAGATAAATGCACAATTGATTATAGTCTGCCATGAACAACACAGAATCTTAGAATTTTCCCTCTAAGCTGTTTCAGCGCAGAGCTCGAACGGTGGAGAACCCCAATGACAGATAAAAGTGTGATTTAGCACAACGCTCTTAGACACTGCTCGGTAAACAAGCCCGGTTTGAATGAAATACACGTACTTTTCTGCTTCGTAGCACAGCTTTCTAAGCCTATCCCTTTCGCTGGTAGAGAACTCTTCATAAAGATTGTTACTAATCATTCGAAAGCATGAATCTCTGGCTAGCGCGGTACGTGCACATTTTATGAAAAGGTCCATTTACAACGCTTCAACGAAAGGAAAAATTTGTCAAAGAGAGCTGACTTGTAGAGCCCGATATCCGTGTTTCAACCTTGCGATCTCATCAGCCTAGCAGTTACCCTTTCTCGTTTTTTGCCAATCCTGTGTGGGTGCTACAGTCCCCACACTGACATGCGTGGCTCAAAAAATGATTGTCAGACATATTAAAATTTGAGCTGTGGTCTTAAGAAAACACTCGAAACGATAGATAATATTAAATATATCAGCCAAGAACATTCGATTATACAACACTCTGTGTTTGGTGAGTTTTTTTTTCACTGGACATAGAGTGTAAAACTCGTTGTCGCTAACTCTTAGTGTGGGGACCGGAGCACCCACAGAGATTAGCAAAAGACGAGAAAGGGTAACTGCCCGACTGACGAGATCGCAAGATCGAAACACGTGTATCAGGCTCTATGAGTCAACCTTTTTTAATAGACCACTGACATGTGTGGCTCAAAAAATGATTATCAGGCATATCGAAATTTGAGCTGTGGTCTTAAGAAAACACTTGAAACGAATAATATGAAAATATTTGTGTTTCACATGCGCATATTTCTCGCAGTACACAGCTCTTTCTTTAGACTATTAGTAATCATTCAATAGCATAAGACCTAACGATTCCAATGCTGTTCTTATTTTTGAAACAACCGTTTCTCTGCAGTGTGGCAGGCGAAAATAAGATTGATTCACGCGCGTGGATAAGTGTTTTTGGCAAATTCACGGGTTGCGGTGGGGATGTGGGTGAGGCAGGGGGTCGCCGCGGCTATCGGTCGATGGCGCCTATGTGAGGTGCGGTTTTTGTTATTTGATTGAGAACTGTTTTTCCGCTTTGTAAGAAATATCCGATTGAACGTCTCACTCCTATACTGAAAGATTTGCACTACACAACCATAATCTTTTCGTGCTTCCAGTAATGAAATAGTTGAATTGCGCGGCCGATGTGTAACATGATTTCATTCTAAATTTTACAGCGTTATAAAAGGCTTTTTTGAAAACCGACCACGTACCGCGCTTGCCAGAGTTTAAGCTTTCAAATGACTAGTAACATTCTTCATGGAAAATTCTTGCCAAGCGAAAGGAATAGGCTTAGAATCTGTGCTACCTAACGAAAATGAACCGCACTAATATGCATATGGATATATGTGCACGCGAATTTACACATATATACTGATACAGTACATGTATATATACATGTATGTATTGTACGTATACATGTACATATGCAACATATACACTTGCTATTTACATACGCATATACATACATACATGTACGTATAAACATACATGCGAACATATATGTATACACATGCATATTACATAAGCATATATATATTATATATATATATATATACATGTACATGTACCCAAACCTCCTTTGGTTATTGTATTACTTCAATACCGCGCTGAATAGTCTCCCAGTCTACCTTCTTATAACTACCCTTTGCCTTCACGAATCTACCATCTTCGAAGCTTGCTAGGCACATACGGTGACATTTTGAAAGCGAAGGAGTTCGAGCAACCGTAACTCGACCAGGAGCTGGATAACTACTCGGAGTGTTGGAGTCGTCTTCAACGAGCTAAAGAAAGCTTATTAAATTGAGAATCAAATCAGCTACAACGCAGACATCAAACACTTCAGGGATAGTTTCCTCCATGATTCAACACATACCACGGGGTTCTTCACCTTTATAAATTTATCTTTGCAACTTTATCCGGCTAACGTCTTCACGTCTTCGCCTTCTTCAGAGCCAATGATTCGAGTCGACTGCCCACACTCGTTCGTCCTCGTAGTGGTCTTCACTTTCGACGTCGTTCGAGTCGGATCCTCTTCGGTGGGCACCGTACTGATGAAGATCCTCATTCAGCGATGTTCCTCATATTCAGTACGGTTGCTGATGTGATTGTCCGTCGACAACATTTCGACCATTGTTATTTGACTTTATTTTCTTCTTGCAAAAACCACAACGAGGGCAAACGAGAGTAGGTAATCGACTGGAATCATTGGCTCTAAAAAAGGCAAATAAGTCAAAACGTTAGCTGAATTTAAATTTTGTATCACCTAGTGGTACGTGCTAGATCATAGGACTCTAAAAAAGGAATAAAAGGAAATATTATCAATGCCGATGTTAGAAGAAAGTTGGTTTTCGCAGTATTAAACACTTCAATCTGATGTGTAGAGTCCAACTTAAGAAAAAGGATTACGAACGTTTATCTAGTTTTCAAACTAAATCTTTCACAGAGCTTATGAGACAGCAACTTACTCCTCGCTCTTCGTCCCCCAAACTCGACTTCACGGAGTTGAGCATAGCATTCAAAAGCACAGTTTGACTCGAAAAATCTAAATAAACTGATTTGAAGGATTTCGTGTGAAGGAAAGCTGAGACACTGGGAAATTTTCAAAGCCAAAAACGACCTACATGAAGTATATTCATCTTCATTGAAGCGAGGTTTTCCGATTTTCCCGATAGAAAATCATTACGTGATTTTATATAGTCATCATCCGGGAAAGAAAGGAATAATAGATGTTGATATCCTTCTTTGATTTCTTCCGAAGAACTGAATAAGTTGACTGATAACCTTAGAAAGAAAACGTTCGAACTTCATATGAATAAGAGGAACAAAGACAAACTATATGAGCTTCCGCCAAGTACAATCGGCAATCTTTTGTACAAGCAATAGATCATGACGACTGACATCTATTATTGAAATGAATTCACTATTCACACCCACAAGAACCTGAAAATCTCAAAGTGTAGTGGAATTCACATTGCATGCATATCCTACTCACCTTAATATTCCACGGATAAGAGATCTGCGCTGCAAAATAAGCGTATCCGTGGACTTCTTTCGGGAATCCCGTTATAATTAATTTTTCTCACATTTGAATTCCTCACTTTCTTCACTTTGGTTAGGTTTCTTGTTTAGAAATTATGAAACGCTGTAAGTCCTATAATGTGGCGCTCGCGTTTGTCCGTCTTTCCTTTGCAAAAATTAAACCACTTTTGCTCTTATCTATGACATTGTAGGCTGATAGAAAACAGTGACTCATTCTCGCTTCTTATCTTGAATAGTAATGAAAACCTTAGGAATGCCTTACCTCAGTGTCTGGCGCACCATTGATTAGGTAGTTGAAGACTTTTTTGATGTTAAGAGGATTTATCCCAGGACGTTCGATTAGACCTCGAAAGAACGCAGCGCTAGAAATATACTAATAGAAAATACTATCACTTTAACGCAAACCACTTTTAAATCCTTCGACAACAAGGCCTTTTCGCTTTTTCATAAACTTTTAGTAATCAATCGACAGCTTAAATCTCGTCGATTTTGCCACCATATTTTCTCTTTGGAAAACCTCCTTTAGAGTGGTGTAGCAGGGAGATTAAGATAACGTTTCACACTCGATGCGCATTTTTGCTCGGCAAGGATTCGTGGGTGGTCTTATAGCAGATTCTTAATAGTTATTTGATAGAATAGATCACGGTGACTCAGCTGACTCTGATTTTTAGAAAGGTTTTCATAAAGCGCTAAAGAGCGAGAAGTAGACCACATTTCGCACTCTTGAGCTTGTACGTCGAAGCGGGTATATTTTGAATAAACGAAAATAAGAATCTAAGCCCATATAATGATGGAACAAAGCTTTTCTACAATACTAGAACGGAAGACCCAGTAAATTCTCCGAAAGGAAAAGAATTTTCAAAAAAAATGACAAGATACGCGCCCTTTGGAGGTGGGCTTGAGATCGCCGCAGACAGCACATTCGAGAGACGCGATAATTGCTCGCTGCATGTAAAACTCAGACATACTTCCACTGCCACACCATACTAAAAAGGATTTTCTAGGGAGCAGGCATACTTCATCCTCGACGCGATTTGAAATGTTGATGGCTACTCAAACTCTGGGAAAAGGCGAAAAAGCCTTGTCTACAAGGGGCTGAAAAATAAGTTGTGATAGATGAATGACACCTAGTGAAATTAAAGAAAATATACCACTGAAAACCTTGGTAGTACAATAAAAGGCTACCTAAAAATCGAATAAAAATTCTAGCGACAGGCCCAAACGTCCTTACCCATAACATGGTGTCGATTCTCGAAGTTTTGCGAGATACTGCCGACGAACTTCCTTGACTCCCTCCATTTTCAGTACAATGCTTCCTTTTTTCCACCACTGAATCAAACGACTCTCCAATTCACTGTAAAGGTATTAGAATCAGCGAAAATCAAAAGAAAAGAGAACTGCTTCGGCAGTTAGGAATGTTAAGTGGCATGCAAACTTTCGACTCCACACGGGAGCCACCGAGGCTACCGCTCCTTCTTCAATATAACTACCAAAGCGACCAGCGACTAGCTCTTAGTGACTCTGGTTTGGTAAGCTAGTATTGGCATCAGATTCAGTTAAGTTGACAGCAACTGGATATGTAATTGTTGGAAATAAAGCGATGACCTCGATGGTGTAGTGGTAGCAAGCGCCTACAGTATGGGTGTCGCGGGATTGAACTCCCGCCTTAGGTAGAGTGCTTTGAATATCGCTCGACATTCTTAAATGTATAATTACAACATCATGATACTTCTAAAAAGCACTAATTCATAAAGATTATACTTCAACAGTAATGCAGAAACAACATGAGGAAATAAAAGATGACAGAAAACTTTGATTAATCAGTCACACACTGGTGGATTTTCTTTGGAACGGGAACTGGGTACAATGCCGTTATCTTAATCCACGACTCAACCCTTGAGAACAAGGCTCTTTCCGCTTTATTCAGACTTTTAGCAGCTCAAAAATTGGTTCAATAGCTCAAATATCGGCGATTAATGCTGTGCCTGGTCTTTTGAAGGCCTTCTTAGAGCTCTTGTAGCACTGAATGTGAGACCATGTTTTACACTCGAGGCACATTTTCCGCTCGGCTAGGTTGTGCGGTTATACGACTCCAGCTCTTTGAACAAATTGGGTTCTCAGCTAGCGGTTTCAAAGTTCAAGAGGCTGGAAGAGCGAAAAGAAGGCTTCTGTTTCGCGCTCCTCAGCTACGATTAGGCTTATAGCGGATTTTCTTGACAATATACGTTAACAAAAGCTCAAACCTATAGGACGATAGAACAAAGTATCTCATATAATTATAATACGCAAACTAAGAGATTTCTACAGAACAGAGAAATTTTTCCAAACAATCAACGCGCGATAATGCGTGCCGAGCATGAAAAGCCATTTTATTTTCGCTGCTACAGAGGACCAAAAGGGCCCTTCTGGAAACCATGCACATATCAGAATCACCGAAATTTCGGCTGCCGACTGACTACTAAGAAGCCGAAAAAACGGAGAAGGCCTTGTCCTCAAAGGGCTGACAAATGGATGAGATAACGGAAATTAACGGAAACTGTAGCGCGCTATCTCAGAAGGATAAGTGGATGACAACTACGATGGTATCATGGTAAATACTGAAAATGAAAACTTACTTGAACCCACTAAGAGCCTTTCCAAGAAGTACTGGTCCACGAATCGCGTCAGCTAATCGGGCAGGCAACTGGTCATCGATATGCACTCTCAGCCAATCGACATTATGGAGCTTACTATCATAAGCCCCATCCTCCATGGCAAAACCAAGCCCAGCAAGTTCAGCCGCGTTCTCCGCTGACATCGGACAGCGATCCAAAAAAAGCGATGATCGCGCGTCCGTCAACAACATATCCAACGCATTTGAACAGAACGTGACGATCTGCATGTAGAAAAAAGGTGGAATATGAAAAAGTGCGTGGAAGATATAGCTTGATGGCACCTGTTGCTCTCTTGTTTCTGATAGCTGGACATTCCTTCTGAAATACAGCACTGGTTCGTCGTCTCTTTTTCGACTCTCCAGCTCAGACGTTGCAAACTTCTCCAAGAGCTCTGACCAGTTGCGTCGTAGTTCATAAGGTTTATGATGTGGTTTCAGCTGCACCTCTGTAAGTTCAGGTATTTTCACGCTGAACGCCAGTAAAGAACGTACGAAGAACACTTCACTTCTCAATAAACCTGCTACTTTATGCGCTATCATTTAAATACATCAAAGAAAATCAGAATCATTGTTCAGAAAATTAGTATGAAAGAACCAAATCACATTCATTTTGTCCCATTAAGCCTTTCGAGACCGTAGACCTACGGCCCCTGCATCTCTAAGTGGCATCTCTGGACGGTTAGCCTCACCTTTCCTGCATCTTCAACTTCCAGCGTGCCACTGTTAGACGAAGCACGATTGGAATTGGAGGTGCAGGGGAGGTGGGGCAGACTGTCCAGAGTTGCCAGTTCGAGATGCAAAGACCGTGAGACCACGGTCTCAAAAGGGTTAATGACCATTTGTCGACAAAATATGAATTTGTGAGGATGCCATTCCAATTTCTTTTTTAGCAAAAAGCCGTTTCCAAGTGGTATGGCTTTATGATTGCAAGAGAATTAGAAGAGAAAGGATAAATCTCTCGGCGTTGGTCATTCCCTGAGGGATGAGCCACGCATTCTTCTACATCTAGCTCCGTTAAAGGTGGAATGCATATCCAGCTTTACAGTGACTCATGGTGGCCCGCCGATGTAACAAGTCGGTACTGCTATTCTCCTATATTCCATACAAGTCTGGCGTGAACTTTACGACCTCATAGTCTGGTGCACGTTTGGTGGGCCTTGGGAATGGGATCCAACCATTGACTTGTGTATGCAGCAAGGTAACTTCAACCACGTCCCACACCTGTACACAAAAATACGCTCATGTTTTATGCTCTGAGGCCACTACTAAAGATCCCATTACTCGTTTCCTTTGTAAAGTGTTGGGAATGGGATGAAAAGCGAGAAGCCCGATTCAATTCTATCACTAGTGTAGATAAAGAGGCACGTATAGCGCATTGGTTGTAGGTCCCTAGCCTCGGGCTCATCAAGTCTTTCAAGATCACCGAGCTGGAACCACGCTTCATAAGGAGGGGACGGCACTGAAATGGAACATAGAAGCCACTGCAAGTCACTGTATAGCCTAAATGATCTTATAAATCGCCTCTACAAATTCACTGAAGTTAAAAGAGCTGCTCTTTCATAAGGGCTTGACCAACTCTACCAAACGTATTTTCTCCTGGTGTTCTGCTCAACTAAGATACTAGATAGGCAGTCTTACCCAGTAATTCTGAAATCATCCACAAAGAGAATGCCTCCTTGACGATTGCTCGATCGATTCCATACTCGGCACCCATCAGCTCAACGATGTATTCCGCCGTAGCAGTGCGTCCACCAGGTATGTTGAACTGGATACCGGCATCTGAAAGTCCTTTCCTGTTCAAGTGACCACGATATCGACAGGACACAAACACAAAGATCTCTCGATGATAGACGGCACTCACAAGAACCATCGTCTTGTTCAGCGGTATCAATACGTACGAATTGTGAGATATAAACTCGCATCGGAACTACGGCTTTTTTCTTTCGATAATCAGCCGACTGAGGAATATGACTGGAATAAACAATGATTTCGAAAATGTATTATCTTTGTTCTCAGAGGGTTTGTGAAATTGTGCTGTTTATATTCCCAGGTTGTTCCATTCTTCCCCGCAGATTTACCGCTTCATTAAGGCTGAGAGGTGTTCATGAGTGTCGGACTCGCGGACTGCGAGGTACAGCCGGGGTTCAACGCCCCAGCAGGGTCACTTGAGCTAAGAGGGAGTCTGATGTTCCCATACGGAAAACCCAGTTAGGAGTAAACCGTACCAGGAATGACAGCCGTCTTGGTTGCTACAGTCGCAACATGCTAATCGCCCTCTGATCCACAAGAGCCAGCGCTTGTTCTAATGTGGGTGACGTCCAGAGGAAGTCCCGGCTAGGCTTACCTCGGGACTCACAAGATCAACACAACTAAATCAGCACAGCAGCTCTGCTGGGTTCCGCACTGTAAGTGAAGGTGGGCCGTTCAAGTATCAGGTATCAAGTATTGCCATCTGTAATTTTATAGATTAAAGTGTGTTTACAAGAAGTTCAAACTGGTAGAACGTACTGCAAAGTGTGACCGAGGGGTGATAGTGATAGTGGGGGAGTTCGCCTCTGTTCTAGGCTCGGTGGACTAGCAAATGACACTGCCGGCCTCTGCAAAAAGATGTAATTTATCGATTAATCGTCATGCCAGCAGAAAAACATTTTTACATGCTTTCTATGATAGCTTTATCAAAGCAGTTAAAAGTAACTACAAATTCAATAACGTTAAGTGGTATGGAAATGTGAACCTCGCGAGCGGGAATCAATCCCGAATCGTTTCTTTTCATCAAAGCGCGCACTAACCTATTGCTCTACCGCGGCTCCGGCTTTTCTACCACTCTTTCCGCGATACAAGGTACGATCTGCCGCCAACATGCAATGCCATCGATAACTTGTATCACAAAAAGACTTTTAGTAGAATACAAGCCCTATAGAGCCGTGAGATAGCACGCGCCCTGATAGAGTGAAATGCGGGTTCGATCCCGTTCGAAGCTCAAATTTCTTACATATCACTCAATATTTTTGTACCAAGTAGTTCTGAGTTAAGAAATGGATGAAAAGACTGAAAATTCTGCTGCCTTTCCTTTGATTTTTACCTCGGACATGGAGATGGAAGACAAGTTTACTTGGCGACAATCACTCAATTTCTTCCTAGTACCTCCTGTGGATGTGACATCCATATGGCTCGTCAGCTTCTCATTGGTTACGGCTGCTGAAAACAGTACTAGAAACCAAATACATTGTGAGGCTGCTAAGAGATAATATTTATATTTCTATTTAGCCATAACCACGAGTTTTTAACACTCTGCGGACAGCAATTGATCTTTGAAAGTAGCGCTGATTTTCGTTGTTCGACAGAAATTTTCTCCCTGTTCCCGAGAAAAACTCTAAGTTTCTCGTGTCATTTTGATACTCCAACATTTTCTCTATACACTCAAATACTTTTCAAGCCAAGTAACTCTTTAGTAGAAGGAATTCTGCAAGTTTGAAACATAATCTTCTCATCGCTCCTTCGGGCACTACACCTTTCTAAAGACCAAATTTAGCCTCAAAAATGCGAAGATAGTGCTATGTAAAAGTATTAGTATATTTCATGAAGCCCATCCGCAGAGTTAGCCGTGTGAAAAAAAAAGCATCGAGGGTGAAACACAATACTTTTCTTGCAACTACAGCACACCAAGAAGACCTTTTCTAAAACCAGGCACACTGTCAAAATTGCCAAGACTTATGCTCTCGAACGACTATCAAAATTCTGGTAATATAGCTCTGTCCAGCAAAAAAGACTGCCAAGAAGTCGTGCATAGAAAACGACGCACATTGTCCGCAAAAGGCAGCTTCTCGAGAGGGAAGTGGCAGTTTTGGTATTATATTGATTTGGATTCCTCGGGACATCAAGTGCTCTACAGGAGAACCACCGACCCGCTGGTCCGATTTCTTCACGAAAGCGACAGAAGAAAGATATGATGCTCAGCGAATCCCTAGAGCGAGCAGGACCCACAGGGCTACTCTTGCCCGCGATAGGGAAAAATAGAAGAGTTACTGGTACCCGCTCGAGTCACTCGACGATCAACGGGACGACAGGTGACATAGGTGATTGATTCGGAGGCCTTTTTGTTGAATAGAGCTTCTCCACTGGACTTTTGATAGTCATTCGATGGCTTGTGAAACGGCGATTCTAACATTGTGCTTGGTTCTCGTAACAGCTTTTTGATGAGCTGTAGCAGCGAAGAGAAAATAACATTCCACATTCCATGCATTTTTTTTTGCTTGGCTGGCGTTTTCTCATAAGTTTTCACTAAATTTATATTGCTCATTAGATAGCTTACATCTCGATGATTCCGAAATCAAATCTAGTTTCTGGAAAAAATTTTTATAGGCGCTGTAAAAGCAAGAATAACATTGTGTTTCATCTTCGGAGTTTTTTTTCAAACATAAGAGATATGTACGAGTCAAACGATACCAACATATGGAGAAAATCATGGAGTATCATAGTAACACAAAACTCTACAGGTTTTTTCAAATGGAGGAAAAAAAGCCTAAATCAAGTGAGGAGAATCGCGCAGAGATACTGATCGACACTTATCCTCGAAAGGGTTTATAAAGGCTCATACAGACTTGCTACCACTCAAAATATTCGTAATATCCTGGATGATCCACAAGTTCACTAACCACCACCAATTGACACTGGTCTTTTGACGATGACGACTTCTTCTGAGCAGCTTTCATCATCGTCTGCTACTCTATGAGGAACCTGAAACAGAATAAATAGTTCTGATTCATTTGTGGACGGCGCGTGCATGGCTTTCGATGCACGATTTTCAGTGGTCCTATTCTCCAGAACAGAGCTCTTTTAGTAGAACTTTAGTAGTCATTAGAAAGCTTGAATCTCAGTGATTTCAACATAATGCTTGGTGATGGATACACTTTCTTAGCCCGCCGTAGCAGCAAAAATAAAACCATGTCTCACAGAAAATTTGTCTAGTTTGCACGGCTGGAGTCTGGACGACTTTTTACAAGACTATACTAGTACTCATTCGATAGCATTAATCTCCGTGATCTCGAGAGTAAATTTGGTTCCTGAAAAAGATTCACACTGCTCATAGGGATGGAAAAAAAATTACGTCCCACACTTTAAGAATTCTTCGTACATAAGAGTTCACTATGCACAAAAAACGTATGAACGTGTAGAGAAAACTATGAGGTTCAAAAGTAATGCGAAAAACCATATGGTTTCTTAAGGAGAACTTGCACTGTAGGTACAGATCGTCATTTTAGTCCGTTTCGATCTTGGCAGCCTACTTCGGCCTTGAGATTTTGGCAGCCTCTCCGTACTTGTCCTACCTGGCGCTGCCGTACCACGGGCTCTTCCGGGGTTAGGGGAATGAGGCCCATATTTGTTACTGTTTTTAGCATTTTGATACCCTACGTATAGCTTGCCAGGCTCTAAACGTGGGGCTGGGTACTCGCAAGTAGCTTGCCAGTCTCTCTCGAAGGAACGGGAGGAGCTTCTTTGTTGAAGGCGACTCCTCACTGCCTCCCATTTGATTCCCAGCCGCTTGATTGCAGGCTTTTGGCCGACTTGACTCGTAGAAATAGAGTTTTGGTCAAGTCGGCGCTGCAGAAGCAAGGTTGCTCTCCCCTGAATCCACCTGCTCTCCCCTCTGAGAAGCACACGGTCGCTTTTGGTTCGTGTTTATTTCCCTGCCCACCACCTGGGGACGCGCCACGTGCCTTCGCGACTAACCGGACGGGACCCCTCAAAGAGAGAGGTCCGTGGTTAAGGAGAACATCCTTGATAAATAACAAAATCGTTCGTCGCTTGCAAAATCGACCAAAACAAGCCGTCCGTAAAGGGTTGATATTTATAGTCCACTTTTATGAGTGTTATTAGCGGGATGCTAGAAAAGCTATGTAGGTGACTTCCCACCTCTATCGGCTTTGTATCCTCCAAGAGAGATACACTCTCACTTTTTTGCTTGCCATTGAACTCAGAATTCATCTAGAAGCTCCGAAGCACGTTCTCTGAAATCTTTAGGCTTTCGAATCTGAACGAAAAACGATACTACTGATATAATTTACATAATTATGAGCATCTAAACATACTTAACAACATCATAACATAGGAAAAAGATTGGCGAGTCAAAAGAACATATCCATTGTTTAAATAAAACAAAGATTTGCCAGATAGACAGACAAGAAAACAGACAAAATGTAGAGCAAACAAGTAAACAAAACGCAAATCCGTAATGAGCAATAGTGTCCATCATCCTATCCAGCTTCAGAGTCCCATTAACCCCTTCGGGACCTTGGACCCAGCCACCTGCGTCTCTAACCCTTAGCGTGTCGCGTCTAAAAATGTAGCGAGTTGCGCCCAACAATAGGGCGTATTGCGTCTAACAATGGCTTTCACCTCCGTTGTTCTGCGACTAACAATGGTGTCTAACTCCCAGCTTAGACGTCATTGTTAGACACAACACGCTTGGGTTAGAGACGCATAGGGTTGGGTCCACGGCACCGAAAAAGTTTAATCAATCGCAAAATTGTCTCATCCTCGGCAAGGGCACCTGTAATACTGTACTAGATGTGATTTCTGTTGAAAATGTCCCTCATTTGAGGTGTTCGTGGGTCAGATGAAGAAATAAAGGTGTAGCAAAACAAGAACTTGGGTAATTAAACATTCAAACAAACAAACGTGGAAAACATAAGAAACCACAAACTTTTTCTTCTACAGTGTCCGTTATGTAAAGTATTTGTTGGTCACAAACGAAAGAAATCGAGGCCAAACGGAACAATGAACTTAGGCTTTTCGAAAAGTTGAATCTAGTCGGTGTTAAACCTCCTCGTATCACAGTTTTTTTCCGGCAAGAGCTAAAATGTGAGCTTCATTTTGAAATTTTATATACGACAGCTGACAGTCGGCTAAGGTTTCACCTTCCTAGAGCCTGGAGAGACCAGGGTTATCTACAACCCTAATCAGCCGAACACCCCACCATTCCAACGAAATCCAAAAAATGCCACTAATTCTTCATAGCTAGCGCCGTTGTACAGATACCATCCATGTGTAGCACTAGAGGACCGTGTTGATCCATAGCGTCCAGTTCAATCACAGCGCATCGTAATGTGACCAGTCCTCCATCTCCATTCTCTTTCGGCAAAGTCCTAGATGGAGCTCTATAGTCCTGGATCCTATAGCAATCCCGAAGACAGTGACGTCTGATCGTCGTATATCGACACTAGAATCGCTTGAGTCGACTTTGGTGACAATTCAGCGCTAATTGCTTCCAGCTCCGTCATCATTGATTTCTTGGATTCGAAGCAGCTACACGAACGATGTCGACATTGCACTAGAGATTCCAACCTATATTCGCGGTTTGGTGAATGGTACGGTGGCCAACTGAGCACACGGATCCTGTTCGATCCACTCACTCTCCTGACTTGCGCCCCGATCACAGTCGTCGTATTCTATCACAGTCGGCAAAGTCCTCGATGGAGTTCGACGATCCTAGATCCTATAGATCCTCAGATGGTGACATCTGACCGTCGAATATCGACACCAGAATCGCTCGAGTCGACTTCGTGTGGCAATTCAGCGTTAATTGCCGCCATTCGATATTATACGGGAGATTTCAACCTATACTTGCGGCTTGGTGAATTGTGTACGTGTGGCTGCTGACCACACGGGGTCGTATTCGATCCAATGGACCTCCTGACTTGCGCCCCGATGGCCGTCGTCATGTTCTAATCGTAGTCGGCAGAGTCCTCAATGGAGCTCCGTGACCCTAAACCCTATACCGATCCTCAAGATGGTAACGTCTGACTGTCGAATTCGACACCAGAATCGTTCGGGTCGACTATGGTGGCAATTCAGCGCTGATCGCCTCCACTCGACATCGTACTGAAAATTCATCCTGTACTCGTGAATTGGTGAATGTCACGGTCGCTACGCTGATCAGACGGGGTCGTATTCGATCCGATGAACCTCTTGATTTGCGCCCCCATCGCCGTCCTCGTCTTCTAGTCAAAGTCGGCAGGTCCTCGGTGGAGCTTGCGTGATCCTAAGTCTTATACCGATCCTCTGGTGACGTCTGACCGTCGAATATCCCATTAGATATCGTAATGGAGATTTCAACCTATACTCGCGGTTTGGTGAATGGTACGGTGGCCAGCTGAGCACACGGAGTCATATTTGATCCACTGAATCTCCTGACGAGACCCATGCTAATGCGCCGAACGTTGTGACTCGTCTACGAACGACACAATCATCAAACGCACAACGACCAGCCAGTATTTTATCTGTTGAGCAATCACTTAGAAAACTGGTTTTCCTCTGGAATCATCTCCATTCCATTCTTCGGTTCACTGGAAGGAAAGACGGCTTAGAACGGAATGTGAAGGCTAGAAAAAAGGCGTTTAAAAGGGCCATAGATATCTCACCTATGTGCAGGCCAATTCACACACTTGGATTGTGAAGGGTTAACGATCCGCTCTCTTCCAATAACAAGTAGAGGATTACAATTTGTTTGGAGTGTGGATGACTACGCAGTCCGTGAGAAAACAGAGCCTCTGCTTGATCGCTGTGTTGTCGTTTTGTTTGCTTACTCTTAGCTGGCATTCGGCTATAAGCCTCAGCTGTGAAGCGAAAATAAATGAAATGTTGGGAGAAGAAGAAAGATTGGAAGGACAATCGTGAAGAGACATATCCGATAAGATTAATGGGTACTTATATGTTACACGGCCTCAGATGAATATTCGACGTTATTCGTAGATCAAATCTTTTTTCATAAAAGCCTAAGTAATCATTTGAAAGCTTACATCTCAGGCCAGCGCAATACATGGCCGGTTCTGCAAACACCCTTTTTATAACACTGTGAAACAGAAAATAGATAGTGTGTTTCACACGACAGCCGTCTTTTTCTTCTCTCACTAAAACTTCGCTGTGGAAAACTCCTTCTTAAAGAGCTAGTACTGTTTTCTATACACAAATTTCAAAGAAATTAAAAAACGCATTGCCTTTCGGGTGGGCTCTTTTCATAGCGCTGTAGGAAAAGAAAAATTTGTGCTTCACATGTCGGCGAACACAGCTTTTTCTTTAGACTACCAGAAATCAATCGATAGCGCAAGTTCGAATGATTCCAACGGCCGTGCTTATTTTCTGGAAGTGCGTTTCACTGCAGTGCGTCACGGAAAATAAGATAGAGTTACAACTATTCGGTAAGCTTGTTAACCGGCTAATCGTCGCGTTGGGGCATCGGGCGATCGATCGATGCCTGAAGAGTTGAAACATGTGAGATGAAACTTGTTTTCAAGTGGGAATTCTTTCTCTCCTTTAAAAGAAACTCTATACAAAACGACTGACTCAGATACTACGAGATTTTCTCTACATCATATGTTTTTCGTGCTTCCGCGAATTATCACCTGTCGTCGCGTTGATCGTCGAGTGACTCGAGCGGGTACCAGCAACTCTTCCATTTTTCCAATCGCGTGCAAGAGTGGCCCAGTGGGTCCTTCTCGCTCTAGGGATTCGCTGAGCATCATATCTTTCTTCCATCGCTTTTCGTGAAGAAATCGGACCAACGGGTCAGTGGTCTTCCTTTAGAGCGCTTGACGTCCCGAGGAATCCAGTCGGTAACGGCTCTCGTCCATCGGTTGTCGTTGAAGCGCATCACGTGTCCGGCCCACCTTTTTTCGATATTCTGGCGTGTAGAACGGCGTCTCTGGTTTTCGATCGTTGGCGTAGGTCGGAACTTCGGATCCTTTCTCTCATTTGCGAATACGGGATACTCCTAGCATCGACCTTTCGACTGCGCGTTCGATAACGGCAAGTGATCTTTCATCCTGCTTACGTAGCGACCAGGTTTCTGCTGCATACGTTAGGGCAGGGATAATTGTCGAGTCGAAAAGATGGGACACGGAGTCGGATGTTTTTTGTCCTCTTCACTACATCTTCGATGCTCTTAAACGTTTACCCAAGCCGCTCGTTTCCTCCTGCTCAACTCTGGGAGGTCGTTCATCATGATGATTTTCACGGCCTAGATAGACGTAACTGGAGCATTCGGAGATTGTCATTCCGTTGAGCGTGAATGGGGCATAAAAAACCCATCCGTTCCTCATGAACATCGCTTTCGTTAGATTTAGATTATATGCGTGAGAAGAACGAAATCGCGTGGACGGTGTGAAACGTATTTTACTTTGAAACGCTACAGCGTTATAAAAGGGTGCTTTTGAGAAACGACTGCGTGCAGGTGTAGTTAGAGATTTGAGCTTTCCAATGTCCACTAGCATTCCCATGAAAACATCTCGCCAGCGAATGAGATCGATTTTTTGATTTGCTTCCGGATAACGAAAAAGAACCATATACATACACATACAAAAGGATAAAGCTCTCGGCGTTGATCAATCCCTGAGGGATGCGCCATGCGTTCGACTTCAATTTTTAACTTCGTTTGAGGTGATTGAATGCATATCTGGCCTTTACAATGACTCGCGGTGGCCTCCCGCCGAATCGAGTCAGTGCTCCTTATCCTCCCAGACAAGCTGAGACCTGTCTGATACAAATTCACCCCGGAGGGAAGGATGGCTTGGTGAGCCATAAGCGCGAGATCGAAGCATTGACCTCGTGTGCGACGCAGGGCACCTCTAACCACTGCGCCACATGTATATATATATATATATATATATATATGCATATACACATGCATATGTTTATATGCATACATATGCATGTATATGTATGTACATATTTGTAAAGTGAGCGCATGTGGCGCAGTGGTTAGAGGTGCCCTGCGTCGCACACGAGGTCAATGCTTCGATCTCGCGCTCATGGCTCACCAAGCCATCCATCCCTCCGGGTCGGTAAATTGGTACCAGACTGGTCTCAGACTTGTCTGGGAGGATAAGCAGCACTGACTCGGTTCAGCGGGAAGCCACCGCGAGTCATTGTAAAGGCCAGATGTGCATTCAATCACCTCAAACGAAGTTAAAAATTGAAGTCGAATGCATGGCGCATCCCTCAGGGATTGATCAACGCCGAGAGCTTTATCCTTTATCCTTTTATTTGTAAAGTGTTAGACACTAAATGCTCTTGGAAAATAATTTCCATCGAATCACTTCTCGTTGCGACAAAAAGATTTTATGGCTGCCGCGTGAAACCTAGAGTGTACACCTTTTTTGCATTGGTCTATTTTAGTGTAGAGAAGAAGTTTACCAATTTTTTTGTGGTATTCGATAGCTTTCTCAAAACTGTAAAGCTCCAACTGTACATTCTCTCTCAATAACTTATTTTCATGCGCATTCTCAATAACTTTTTCCACAATACACCTCGTTACAAGGACAAAATCCCTTGCTCTGCATTGATGAGAATGCACAGCATTCATAGCTCTAGTCAATCACACATCAAGAAAGCCGAGTGGTATGCAAAACCACCGAGTCTTGGGCAGGAGTTGAACCGGCTTCTCACTAATCTCTGAGCGCATCCTCCACTACCACTACGCCATCGAAGCCACCGCTCCTGCCATTATTTCATCTGCTCAATTATTGTAGAATTTACACCGATGTAATCTTGCAAAGATATCACTTATAAGGCGTTTATTTGGTAATAAATATAGACACAATATTAAGAAAAAACCAGTATAAGAACCTTCCATAGTAAACCAAATAATCCCAAATAAAATGACTATTGTGGCTCAAGAAATCACGTTACATTCCAATACAATGAGGCACGCCTGCACCGATCAATAAATCAATAATTTACAAAAAATCGGTATTGCAAGAAGAACTAGAGAAGCTATTTATTACAATCACTTTTCACCTCAGAAGGTTCCCACGGGGTGTTAGGGGACTATACAAACATGTAAGGACCACGAAAAAAGACGATAAACAAAGCATAAAAGTGCCAGAGACGATATATCACAAGAAACCAATATGGGCCAAGACATATAGGCCTATAGGGCCACAAAGGCCTATCCATGGGCCAATGAATCAGTCAACTGATAGCCCATATCACAAGAAATCAAAGGCCAAGACATATAGGTCCGTGGGCCCACAGAGGCCTGACTGACGGCCCAATGGATCGGTCGACTGATAGCACATATCACAAGAAATCAAAGTAGGCCATGACATGTAGGGCCTGTGGGCCCATGAGGGCCTGATCGACTGACTAATCGAGTCAGCTAATGGCACTGGATACCAGAGGCCGACGGGAAAGGCAGTGGTCAGAGACGCAGAGTGCGCCACTCTATGAGTCAGCCATGCCCTAACCGGTCGGGCGGGCGCTTGGGCCGCTGAGTAAATACCGTCGCCACATAGGAAGAACTCGGAGGAGTTGACCCATCACGATGTGGGTGACCCGGTGGGGTAGAAATGTCAAAACCTCTAGCCAAGATGCGAGTATTTTTGGATAGATCCCGATGCCAGTAATCGGATGGTACTATTGTAGAGTTTCCGAGGAAGCCGAGTGATATGCAAAATCCGAGCGGGAATTGAACACGCGTTCTGTCTATACCAGGGACCGTGCTAACCACTACACTATCGACGTTCTGGCTCCGCCATCACCTTATCGACCAGTCATCTCGGATCGGTACTTGCGTTAATGAATACCACGACGTTGGAAGATACACGTCATAGAACCATAGTTAGTAAAACAGTGACCTGGCAGATGTAGTGGTAGCACGCGTCTCCAGGATGAGTGAAATGCGGGTTCAACTCCCGCGTGGGTCGGAATTTTTGCACATATCACTCAGCATCCTTGGGTGATAGAAATATCTATAAACTAGTGATACAGACTAATTCATGTTAAAAAAAAACAAATTATGTGGTATGAACCGTTAAATATCGAGGAGAACCGGGTCAAATGAAGGTACAGAGTGGATAAAAGCGCAAAACTAAGGAGAATATTTGCACGAGAATGGCTGGGCTAATGTTTATCCCCATCTTTTCCATCGTTCTCAACGTTGTGCATCTTGTTGAGCTCAAGGAGACGTCGCTCGATTTGAAAGACGTGATCATCGGAACATGAGGAGCCTAGAACAATCATACAAAGTTCTAAACACTCCAAAATATAGCAAGGTGACTTTTACACCTGTGAACAACAATTAGAGGAGTATGCTTAGGCCACATGCATGTTCAACAGGCAAATGAAGCATTCAAAAACCAGAATGAAAAAAGGTTCTCGAATAACAATGAAAGGATCTATTAAAATTTGAGCGTGGCCTTAAAAGAGCACTCGAAATAAAGGTATAATATGATAAAATACCAGCCAAAGAGCAATCGAGTGCGCAAACACTCTGTGTTAGGTGAAAATTTCACTTGACATAGAGCATAAAACGTTCGTCTTCGATGACACTCCGTGATGGAGTAGAGCTCCCGAGAGAACAGACTAATAAAAAGATCGAAAGACGACGGGTTCTGCCCGACTGACGAGTCTGTAAGGACGAAACACGTGTATCGGGCTGTACAAGAGCCCTTACCAGACCACATGGTAAGTTTGGCTCAAATAATAATGAAAGGATCTATTGAAATTTGAGCGTGGTCTCAAGAGAGCACTCGAAATAAAGGTATAATATGTTAAAAATACCAGCCAAAAAGCAATCGAGTGCGCAACACTCTGTGTTAGGTGAAAATTTCACTTGACACAGAGTGTAAAACGTTCGACTTCGATGACTCTCTGTAGGGGGTGGAGCTCCCGAGAGAACTGACTAATAAAAGATCGAAAAACGACGGGTTCTACCCGACTGACGAGTCTGTAAGGACGAAACACGTGTATCGGGCTGTACAAGAGCCCTTACCGGACCACATGACAGGTTGGCTCAAATAATAATGAAAGGATCCATTAAAAAAGGTTCCATTCAGTTATGACGGCACAAATGAAAAAACCGACCTCATTCACTGGAGAAGAACTTTTCATAGGAGTGTTAGTAACCATTCGAAAACTGAGACTTTAGACTACATTCTCACGTCGCCAGGTTTCTAAAAAGCTCTTTTTGACGCTGTTACAGGAGGAGATTTCTTGCGTTGCAGACGCGCATATTGCTCGATGGACAGAGCTCTTTATTTGGACTATTAGTGATCATTTGATAGCGTAGGTTCCAACGACTTTAACACTGTGTTTTATTTTCCGGGAAAGACCATCTCACTGCAGTGTAGATGGAAAACAAGATCGAGTTTCTCATATACGGCTACCTTGTTTACCGGCTAATCAACGCGTTAGAGGGTGAGGCGATCAATCAATAGCCGAAGTGTTAGACATGTGGGATGCAAGTTGTTGTTTAATTGGAAATTTTTCTTCCGCTTTCAAAGAAACTTCAGATAAAACGATTGGCTCAGATACTACAAAGTTCCTCTACACTTTCATATGCTTTTCGCGCTTCGAGCGAAGTATTAGTTGACCTGAGCAGCTGATATGGAACACAGTTTTGTTTTGGACTTTACAGCGCTATAGAAGGGTCTTTTCGAAAACCGGCCACGTATGACTCTAGCCAGAGATCTAAGCTTTCGAATGATCAATGCTCCTATGAAAACTTCTTGTCCACCGAGAGGGGTCATTTCTTCATCTTGTCCCCTTGTAACGTTGTAACCGAAAAGAATCTGAAGGGATATGTTTAGGCCAAATACATGCCTAAATAGGTATTGAAGCATTCAGGAAAAAAAATTCTGTAAGTAACCTGTTTGTGTAAAATTTCTGCTAGCAGAAGAGCGTATTCCATGTTTGATCCTGATGGTCCATGGCTATGAATTATCTAGAAAGAAGCATTCAAAAACAAAATCATTTAGCAAAAAGCGAAAGAAATTGTACAGTTTGACAAATGACTTCAACATCACTCGGCCCTGCATAGTGTAGTTTATCGCCATGCGATATATAGGCCTAAATATGAAATGAGTACAAGACGTAGTGACTTTTACTCATTTTCCTCAGTTAAACGGAGGATTATCCGTTTGCAGAGCACTTAGACCGAAACGGACGAGTAAGGCCACATTTCACCGAATTCCTGAAACTATACAGATCCTGAGAAAAGCATACAACTTACCTCCACCTCGAACGGTTTCACCGATGCGTCATCTGGCTTGAACATTACCTTCATCAACTGAAAGAACGTTTTACTGGTCGGCTATCACGGCAGCATTTTTAGGTGTAGTGGAAATCTTTGAGTGATATCAGAAGAGATTCCATTCGCCGACAACACCCTTTTGCAGAATGCTCAGTTAAAGTAAATCTTCCACATACGCTACCAAAATCGCCTGATAATCGTTCCGCCCAGCCGAAACTCATTTATAGAAATGGTTAATCATTAGCGAAGCAGAGATGGTCTTGATCATGCCCTTGGAAAGTAATTGTGAATATTGTTCTTCGCATTCCGACCGAGTTTTGTGAGCCATACCTACAACTAGTCCCAATCCGAGAACGAGCTCCTATTCCAAGAAGGTCAGTGGAGCCCTGAAGTGTGGTTTGGAGCTCATGAAAAGCTCAACTGCACCGATTTACTCCAAATAGTTCTGGAGGAGGACAAGGAGAAGAAGACGAAGAAGGAGAAGGAGGGAGGAGGGCGCGGTATCGCCATCTTGGACACAATTCCATGTCACAAATGTTAGTGTGTACAGTCGATTGTAGACTTTTACAGCTCGTGAAGAATTTATTTATTATTCAGTAGGAGTTTCTTGGCTTTACAGAACCTGCATGATCTCGTAACTAAACTTATGGCCTTTATCAAGACGATAAAAGTGAGAGAAATCGAAGCCAATGATGTTCAGTGGATACAAATTCTAAAACTCGAACGATAACCACATCCGTGCCTTACCCCTTCTGGGGGTGTGCTACCACATACCACCGAGGTCACGGGTCTGCTACCACTTTTTCTTCGCTCGCTATTATAACATTCCTTTTATAACTGTAATTCACTGGTAACGAATGCTTTGCTACTAAGCGAATCGATATTAGATTTCCCCCAATGTGAAAAGTTATAGCACAACAGGAGCCAAGTGGTTAGCACTTACACCCAGAAAGAGTGTGACTAAGGTTCAAATTGTGCTTTTCACTCAATATTACAGAGTCGTACGAACATCTCATCTCGCTAAATCATCTTCGGTAACCTTGTTTCACTATATAATCTCCAAGGCTTCGCTACTTTACATAAAGATTCAAGACTGAATGACCTCACAGGCACCTCCGATTGGGTCAATCGTCCACTACTACATTTTTCAGGGATTTTAACACACATTTTAACCATTTCGGGACCGTGGACCCACGGGGTCTGCACCTCTGGCTGGCAACTCCGAACGGTCTACTCCACCTCCTCCGATCTCTAACCCCCAGCGTACCATTCTTTAAGGCAGCACGCTGGAGATCAGATATGCGGAGGACGTGGAGCAGACCGTCCAGAGTTGTCGACAAGAGATGCGGTCGTGGGCACATGGTTTCGAAAGGGTTAACACACAACTTAAGCTGCCTTACCACGAAATCTGAGGGGAATAATAATCAATTAACAGTCGAAAAAATGGAATAAAATGATAAGTTTCTTGAAACTTACAGAGTATCCAGCTTTCTCACGCATATCCAAATATTCTCGAGTAGCATGTACATTCTCTTCGGCCACTTTAACGGCTATTCCCAGCAAACCGACTGAAATTAAGCACATACATGTACACACAGAAGACTAAGTAAATCATAAGTAAATGGTTAGAATGCAAACAAATCAGAACAAAACTCACATGGGCATCTGGTACCAATGTCACTGTGCGACCAGGCTGCATATAAAAGGTTATGAAGAATGACAGTAACCTGTTGACCTGTACCACCGATGATCAGATAATGACTTCCAAAACTCAAAAAGTTCATGAAATCTCTAAGAAGCTTTCCGGCGTTGATCAATCCCTGAGGTATGTGCCATGAATTTTGTCTCCATCCGTACCATCAGTAGAGGAAACCGAATGCACATCTGACCTTTATAATCACGCGCGGTAGCCTACCGATGTATCAATTCATTCTGCTAATCTCCCAGATAAGTCAGATACTAACTCAGCGACCCTGGACGAATAGAAGGCTTGCTGAACCCTAGGCGCAGGATCGTACAATTGACTGCGAGTGCCTCTCGGCGCACCTCTAACCACGGCGTCAGACGCGGTCCAAAAGTTCACAGAGATATATGTAATTTCAATTAATCATGACTGCGCAACCAGGCACACCCTTTCCGGATGCCCCATCTATGCAACACGCATGCGCAACGAAGTAAATATGAAAAAAAAACCACTTTAAGGGAATAAGTGCTCAAGTGGTGCTGTAGTTAGTAGGTGCCTGAGAGGGGGAAAGACGGGTTCAAATCCTCCAAGGTTCAACGTCCTGCATATAAATCAACATTCTTGGGGATACCTCACAATCGTTTGACTCTGAAACGTGAATTAGAGACTCCTCAAGTGCTCAGAATCCCAACAGAATCTCCTGAGATACAGTGTATAAAGCGCAAGTGGCAGCTCTATTAAACTCACCTTTTTGCAGAGTGGACTCGCTGTTTCTGTATATCTAACTGGCAACTATGAACGCTCTGCTCCACCTCCACTGGATCTCTGAACCCCAGCGCGCCACTGTTGAATGCAGTACGCAGGGTGTCAGAGACACAGAGGAGGTGGAGCAGACCGCGCAGAGTTGCCGGTCACAGATGTAGAGATTGTGATCCATGGCCCGCCGCAATGATTAATTAGCAGACATCCTATCTTGAGATTTCAGCAGCAGCCGACACTGATGAGGTAGAAGAAAAAGATTGCCTGACGCTTTTGAATGAGATAAAGCCGATTTAAACCTTTCTGGAGTGCCACGATGGTCAGGACTCAGCTGCCAGAATCTTCTTGCATAGCCTTTCACAACACCAGGAATCTTCTGCAAAGTCAAACGTAGCCAAGCATGGAAAATTCACGGTCACTTGGAATTTTCTAGAGATATTTCTGTCCAAATTATGAGACAACAAACCTGCGTGTATGGGAAATTCGGATTCCACAGCAGGGAGCCATATCCAAAAATCCACATCAAAGGTCAACAAAATCTTTACCTAACACTTTCGTACGCACTGAAATCGGAGTAGTTATAAGGATTTTACAAAACGTGTTTTAATCAGAAGCAGCTCTGAGTACAGCAAAGATAGAGATATGTATAAGAGACGTATCGGATCTACATCAATCAGACTGATCAATACACAAATTTATTACAAACTCAAAACCTGAAAACATATGTGAGGACGGAACCAGATCAATAACTGGGATAGAGAGGATTTCATATGATTCACACGGCACCAGAGGATTAGTAAGGAACACAACAAAATCTTAGGAGTCGATTCTCATTAGTCCTCGATAAAAAATTTAGTCATAATATGTATATGATTGAGCTTACACAAACTTGGATAATGAAACCTTAAGCCGACTACTACGTTTCGACTTCCTCGTCTTCTTCAGATCCGATGATTCGAGTAGATTGTCCAAAGTCGTTCGTCTTTGTTCAAATGGACATCCGACCCGAATCATCCATAGGCTTTGAAGAAGAAGACGTCGAGACATAGTAGTCGATAAAGGTTCAATTACCGAACTTTGAGTAAGCTCAATCTTCTAACAGAAGGTAAGTAAAGAAAGATTTTGTAATGGATTCACTCGGGGTCCGCATCACATCTAGTGTACACAGCAAACCGATTCCTAACAATGGGTTGCTATTATTGTAGCGATCATAGTTGTCGTGGCCATTGCTCCCATACCGGTATCACCACACACCAGTTCTTTTTCCATCGGGGGGATTTCCTGAATAGACGTTGCTCAAATGATTACTACCTTCGTGGACGTAAGTTGTAATGGAGAATTCTGCTAATCTCACGATTGACTAGACTAAAGAATGGAAGGAAGTATGGAAAACCTAACAGAATGGTAATAAGGCAGACATTAAACCTATATGATGCTTGCACAAAGCTGTAGGCTATGATAATCTCGACCTCACTTAACCCCTTCGGGACCATGAACCCACGGCCTCTGTTTCTCCAACTAGCAATTCCAAGCGGTCTGCTCCACCTGCTCTGCATCTGTAATTCGTGTGCCATTAATAGACGCAGCACGTTGGGTTTAGAGATGCAGAGAAGGTAGAGCTATCGTTCAGAGTTAGTAGTGAGATATGCAGATCCTTGGGTCCACGCTCTCGATGGATTAAGAGAAGGCTTCTCACGGTTAGCGACCTCACATCTGCACCTACAGTAAGGTAAGAAGCTGCCTCTGGTCAACATTGCATTGAAATCAATGCACACCTGCTGTGTTAGGTTCTGAATATATTCTTTTGACGAACAGAACACCAAGAAAATATACTATGATAAATGTGCTCAACTAAGGAGTAATCAATGGCAATACAGAGAATATTATACCTTATATCTGAGAAGATCTTTGAGAGTATTCCTATGCTGGAATGTGAGCGGATTCTCCCACATCATTGTATTCATGGCGGGAGCGAAATAGAGCGGCTTTTCTTGGGTCCCATGCACGAACCTGGTGGTACAAACACATATAACACGACAGAAGAAAACGGAAGATCGTAGAGCTTGTAAACCTACAATTGACGTCACTAAATTGTCCGCTGATTCCGACAGCAATTTTTGCAAGACTGTTTGCATCTAAAGGAGCTATGAGCATAGCATCTGCCCATTTTCGAAGCTCTGAAGCAACCTTATCAATGCGGAAGTTATTCTTCCATCACGACTGAACACTAAACAATGGCTAATGTATAAGAATTCCCTCTAATTTACTGCTTCATGACCAGTGCTAGGAGACTCATGTTATACAAAGGTTCAAACCTCATACGGGAGCTAACCCGGGTCTCACCCATTCCAGGAATCGCTTCACCTTCGAGGATAAGGGGATAAAACTCTCAGAGTTGATCAGTCCCTGAAGATTGCTGTCTTCGTCTTCTTCTAGCATCACTTGGAGTGATCAGAATCATAGTTGGCCTTAGAAAATGACTTACGGTGGTCTACTGACAGATAGAGTCAGCTGCTGCTATCCTCCAGACATGTCTCGTACCAATTTAACGACGCTGGAGTAATGGAAGGCTCGTGAGCCTTGAGCGCGGGATCGAAACCATCGACCATCGATTGACCGAGCACTTTCGAGTTGCAGACACCTCTAACCACTGCGCCACATGTGCTTCGCCTTACAACTATATATCGCCTCAGAAAGGATAGACAAGGGTTCTACTCCCGCCTGAGGTTCGGAGCTTTGCATATCATTCAACATTCTCGATAAATGCAGCTGCAGCCAGGTTAAATGTTTGACAGTAGAATAAACCCACCTATATGTAAGACGGCATCACCACGACCTCGCCACATTGACCACTCATCACGGTCCTCATAGATGATCTCATCCAGGTCGAATCTTGAGTCTCCAGTAAGGACCATAGCTGATTTTGTGGCGGCTATCTAGAGAGCTGCATATTACCCCTTTGCGGACAGCATTTGATCGATTTTCACAGGCGATGCGCAATGTCCGTTATCGATAGCGACTTTTCCCTTCGTTTGCGGAAATAAATTCAGGTTGCATGTATTATTCTGTGACTCCACAATTTTATCTGTACGCTCATAGTACTTTTGTGCAGTCATAACTCTTACGTCCCAACCCTTCGGGGCTTCATGGACCCAAGCCTCTGTGTCTCTAACCCCGAGCGTGTTGCGTCTAACAATGGCATGCTGGGGGTTGAAACACAGAGCGTTGGGTTCGTGGTTCTGAAAGGACTAAGAATACCCGAGTGTTAAACGTAGTCTATTTCCGCTCCTATGAGCACTATAAAGACCTTCTCGAAAACACATTACCTTCGGAATAGCTGAAACTTGTAGTGTCAAATATACACTAGTTTAGTCTTACGAAAAGCGATCCATAGCGCTAGCCATGCGAACATAGATCCCCAGTATGAAACATAATTTTATTTTCCGCAATTACAGCGCAGTAAATAAGCTTTTTCAGAACCAAACACAGTGTTGAAATTGGCGAGATTTGAGCCTTCGAATGGCTACTAGAATCCCAATAAAAAAGCCTTTTACAGCGAAAAAGAAGCTAAGAAGTCGTGTCATCAAAACGACTCCTCATCGTCTGCAAAGGGTTAAAAAAGTGCATTTATGTGACTATGTCCAAAAGGAAGCATTAGAGCTGTAAAAGAGAATAATACTCACCTTTATAAGGAGTTTATTCTCAGGACAACTTTGATATAACTTCTGAATAAGCTCTTCTAACTTGATAACCGCTACACTTCCTGTTACTCCTATCAAAGATGAAATTTTCCTCCACTCCTCTGAA
This sequence comes from Parelaphostrongylus tenuis, assembly GCA_019055375.1. Taxonomy (NCBI): domain Eukaryota; kingdom Metazoa; phylum Nematoda; class Chromadorea; order Rhabditida; family Metastrongylidae; genus Parelaphostrongylus; species Parelaphostrongylus tenuis. The sequence continues at coordinate 31,403 of JAHQIW010006339.1, forward strand.
TGACGTGTGATCGTGTGAACGGCGGTCGACAGCCGGAGTCCTAAATAGGAAAGGAGAGAAATCGGTTTCCTTTAAACGATTATTGTAGCATACAGGTAATTTTTTTCCAAGATTGCCTAAGTGATATTGGAGATGATTCCCAAGACCGACTGTCTATCAACCTCGGCATACTTCAATATAATTCCTGATTTTCTTCTTTAAGCAAAACACGAAGTGTTACATTATACTTCATTTCAAAGCTGACGTTTCGGCAGTTCGCCTTCTTCAGAGCCTGGAAAGGTCAAATTGTCCGCAATGCAATCAGTCCAACACCTCCATTACTCCTTCAGAAAAATCACCAACCTAGATTTCAATCGCATCAAGCACAAAATCAACACTCAACATACTCACCGCTTTTTATATGTGTTCCACTGGATGATCCACGTGGAGATCACCGGGAGGAGATCACATAGGCTCGTACTGCACCTTACTCATCAAAACAACAGTCTTATATACTGGCTCATATCACGAGTGTTTACGAGGCATTCCTCCCTGCGTTTATGGCTGGATTGGTCGTATTAATCCAAAACGCTTCCAAGATCTTTCGCGCTGATGTTTTTTGTTCTCTGCGCAGAGGTGGTGACTTCGATCTCAAAATCAACTCCGTCGTGTTTCTGTTCTCTATGCGTCCCCTAGCGGGTGTTTCCGTCTATTAAGCGCTTGTCAGCTAGGTGTTCTTCTATGTGGCATAGAGCGGCCTACCCGTTTCGCCAATATATTTATCGCTACACGCTTTGCAAGAGATTAGGTAGACTGTACCTACGCTCATGCAATCACCGTCTCTGCCGTTAGGACATATTTTACAATCCTTCGTTATACAGAGACGGTCATATAAGCGGTTGCGAACTAGTTGGCGTCTTAGAGTATTCGGTGGTATTTCAATAAGAGCCACCGATTGCTCTAAACCCGCCCTTTTCAAACAGCGTTTCTAGCTGTACTAATCTCATTCGAAAGAACGTTAGGACGAACGGGACATTCCTTTCATTCGAGTTTTCGTTCGGAGGCGTACTATTTCCTCTAAACCTAAGCCGAGGGGCTACAAATTCGTATCCATTAGAAGTGGCTATTTCCCGAGCCAATTTCACGGATTCAACTCTCTGCTCCTTCCCGGTTTAGACATTGACTGCTGTTCAGAACATGTTTTTTATAGCGCCTTTGATGTGAGGGATGAGAAGAAAATAGTGAACCAGGATATTCTTTTTACTTGACTTTTCAGTACCACTTTGTTATTAGCCGCTATTGATAATGGAGTAAAGAGGTGTTTGACAGATCGGATTGCGGACAATTTGACCTTTCCAGGCTCTGAAAAAGGCGGACTGCCGAAACGTCAGCTTTGAAATAAAGTTTGATGTAACATTCGTGTTTGCTTGAAGAAGAAAATCAGGAATGGTATTGTAGACTTTCGATCATAGGCGTGAGATGAACCTCCAGTGATTCACCCTTCTCGGATGCGCGCTATCACTAAACCACCGGAGTCTTATTATGCCTAAATGACGAAATTGTAACTTATACTCATAGTAAAACACTCTTGAATTCTTGAATGACTTTCACTCGTTAGGGTGGATTTCCAGGACAAAACTGTGTAAAAACAAGATCAAACGGTAGCTTCGGTCACATAGTTTTCTGGATGAAATTGAATAGAAATAGCAGAACAATAATAAGACCATAAAAGTGTGTAATAGATAAGAAACTCACACCTTAACTGACATATCGTTGTCATGATCATCATCAGTATCAGCAGTGTCATGACTCCTCTTGGCAGTCGGTTCAGATCCCTGCTGCAAAATACAATGATCTCAGGAACCACATAAGCTCGTCACTAAGAACTCCCCTGTGGTATCGACTAAACAAGAGGTCTGATTATCTTATGATGTGCAAACGTTTTCAGAAAGAACGACGAGCAGAGCCTTGACAGTCTTCGTTTGACTATGACGGCTACCCTACTAGTCATAGATAGACTATCAGAAGGGCTCCATCAGTCATCATTTGGCAATGACAGGGCCCTATCAGTCATCGTCTGACAATGCGAAGGGCCCTGCCAGTCGTCGTATGACGGTAAGAAGGTCCCTACCAAACATCTTTGACGATGAGAAGGGCCCTACCAGTCATCGTTTTGACAATGAGAAAGGCTCTGCACTAATCGTTTGACAATGAGAAGTGCCTGTCAGTCGTCGTTTGAGGGTAAAAGGGCCCCAGGGCCCCACCAAACATCTTTGACGAGAGAAGGACCCTACCATTCATCGTTTTAACTGATATTCTGCTTACTGTGAGATGTTCTGCTGGAGTAGTGCGATTCTAGGTCCAGGATTAGACGGAAATATGAGCCGTAGGGGGTGGGGAAGAAGATGTTTAGGGAGATGGTTCTGGGT